>CM035435.1:147887890-147897890 GCA_020310875.1 Ceratopteris richardii
TTTCTTGCCCTTTGGCAAAGGTACTAAGTCCCAAGTACCATTCTTGTGAATAGAATCCAACTCACTCTTCATGGCACGCTCCCACTTGACATGATCCTCTGTCTGCATAGCCTCTTTGTAGCATGAAGACTCACCGGCATCTGTTAGCATAACAAAATCTAAACCTGGAACATATCTATCAGGTGGATGTGAGACACGTGTAGAACGTCTTAGTGGTTGCTAAACAAGAACATGTGCAGACTGATCTAAATGGACATTCTCTTGAACATCCCTATGTGCAGCATTTTTATGCATGCTAATTGAAGGACTAGTATCCTCAAACACCACTCTTCTCACTTCAACCTCCTTAATGGGTTGTTTATGCATCTTAGACTCATTAAAAATGACATCACAACTTCTGATCACTGACCGTGTTTTAGGATCCCATAAACGATATCCAAATTTTCCTCCTCGACCATATCCAAGAAAAATGCATTTCTTTGACTTATGGTCCAACTTTTGTCTAAGATTCTTGGGTATATGAACATATGCTTCACACCCAAAAACTCAAAGATGATCATAATATGGTGGTTTCCCTATCCATAACTCTTGTGCCCCTTTCAGACCTTTGGCAGTACTAGGTGAAAGGTTAATCACATGAACTGCAGTCAATACTACTTCTGCCCAAAAACCTTGTGAGAGGTTTGCATGATGCAACATAGAGACTACTCTATCTTGAATAGTTCTATTCATCCTCTCAGCTACACCATTTTGTACTGGGGTATAAGGAGTTGTAAACTCTCTACGAATCCCTCTAGACTAACAGAAAAGGCTGAATTCATGTGAGGTATACTCACCCCCATTATCTGAACGTAAAGTGTTAAGCTTAGTTCCTTTTTTAGTCTCAACTGAAGCAAGCCATTTTCTGAAAGTAGGGAAAACATCATCCTTTGATTTGATAGGATATACCCAGAGTTTTCTAGTAGCATCATCTATGAAAGTGACAAAGTAAAGAGAACCACCTAAGGACCTAGTGGGCATAGGACCACACACATCTATATGAACGAGATCTAAAGGCTGAATTGAAGAGTCAATGTGCGTTCTATGCACATTTCTGGTTTGCTTTCCATATTGACAATGCTCACAAAATGAAAAATCAGAGAAAGATAACACACGTAAGTAGCCAGAACGAGAAAGATTTTTGATTCCACTACGAGATATATGGCCCAAACGACCATGCCAAATACAAGCCATAGGCTATTCAGTAACAGCTAACAAGTGTTCTTTCTGTGATACAAGTAAAGGATAAAGTGAGCCAACTTTGCTTCCTTTTGCAATAACCATATTGCCCTTTGATATACGAAAGGACTGAGCATAGAAAACCACCTTGTAACCAAGGTCATCAAGTTGACCAACTGACATCAAACTGCGTGATAACTGAGGTACATTGCGTACATTATGCATAGTAAATTTTGAACCATCAATGAACTGCACAACCACATCTCCAATCCCCACAACATCACACTGGTAAGAGTCACCAAGTCTCACGGTACCGAGAGACTTTGCTGCATAATTAGAGAACCATTCTCTATGTGGTGTCACATGGAAAGAAGCACCAGAATCTAGCAGCCAGGTGTGGGAAAGAGAATCAGCCATAAGTGCCTCAGATGGCACAGTACTATCAAGTGTTAACACATCAGCATCATCAAAAATAGCATTAATTTCTTCAATCTTCACAGTCGAAGTAGATGGTGCAAGGCAACTAGAAATCTGGAAAAATTTTGCGAGAGTATCCTCTGCAAAATTAGCATATGACCAGTGTCAAAGTATCATAAAATTTCAAGTACTGATATGTCTATCTGCATAGTGAATCATTGACTCCACTGCATATAATCAGTTACCCAATAGAAGCCCACTAGGCTTATCGAGCACCTATGAACAACTATCATACATCTCCTATGGTGAGGCTGGGTAAGTCTTCCACCTGCATCACCGAAGAGACCTCGACATCTGGGTGTCTCCCAGTTAAGAAAACCTCACCACGACCCTCTTTATCAAACGTAAAAAGGATTTATGCAAAGAACGTAACCGCTATATCAAAGACCACATGGACGTACATAAGCGGTATCCACAGAAGCGTACATGGTGTGTATGTGCTCAATATATGCAGTAAAATGACACTAAGAAGGCTGAATACACATCCCAAAAACTATCCAATAACACCTACAAGTGTCTGTCAACTCTGATGTTTTAGGCTTAAAAAACCTGCATAAATTTGCAATGGCTGCTCCCACCAAAACTAAAAACCTCTCGAGAAACCTGTAGTTTTACGAGTGTGGCTGAAAATATAGCCCCAAAGGTTGATATTTATTGTCTGAGAAGTAGAAAGAGCACTCTTCTTGATGTTCTTGGACCTGTGTGAAGAGAACTATGTGCGAAAGTACTCCAAAATGGCTCCAAAAAACACCCCAAAAATGCTTCAGAAATAGGCTTTGAAAGCAAAGAATGAAGCTCTGAGGGACCAAAACATGTCCAAGGTAATGTCAACCTTAGTCTTTCCCCTTCTTCAGACACCACAAGAGTGTATCTTAGCGGTAAGAGATTGCCACGGTTAAGCGAGCTCTGGGGGGAACAGTACTAGAATGGGTGACCTCCCAGGAAGTACTGGTAACCTCTATATTCCTTGATCGTTGAGGTCCTCCCTCGCACGCAGCCAACGGTGCCAATGGTGACTTCGGTGACTCGGATGACAAGGTATGCCAAGGTCTATGCCTTGGTCACCACCTTAGTCGTAAGCCTTGGTCGCCGCCTTAGTCGCAAAGAAGGCGTTTTCCTTCCACTAAATTGCTTAGATCACTATTTTTGGAAGATCTTTACTTGCCCTTAGCTCGCGAACATGTGCCAGTGCACTCCTTTTTTTTTCGATCCCCAGTAGGATCGCCAAAAGCATAAGGTCTTAATGCCCAAGAGAAAGATGATTATACACGCTTCAGTTTTGCCCAAATTACTCGATTCCGCCCACTCGGCCTACTTTAAGTCACCAAATAATGCTCGAATGTATCTGAGGAAGAGAGGAACTAAAATCCCCTAATGCATATCTAATCATAGATCTCAAACCATATCTCTCTTTATTTCCCTCTTTCTCACCTTCGTTTGCTTATACACACACACACACATAGTCATTCCCTTTACCCGATCTCTCTCTCACTCGTGTTCTCATGCTCTTTTTTCCCACGTGCACTCACTCTCTATCTCTTTTTCTCTTTCTATTCTATCTTGTTCTCATCCACCTTTTCCCACTTCCTCTCATTTATTCTATTCCATTTTCTTCTCTACCTCTCTCTTAAGGGTGATCCATTCCCCAGTACATGCCACAAAGCCCACATCCCAGCAATCGCTTATGGATTTCCGTCTCCCTAACCTTGCTCATTCTTTCTTTTCACACAATATTTAATTTTCATTCTACAAAAGTGCCATTCGATACCTTTGTCGATTATAAAGACACATAGATTACGACTCTTATGGCCAATAAAGGAAAATGGAAAGTAGAACACTTCCATACATCAAATGATGAAGAATTTATTGAGAATGGTGCGCATAAAAAGTTGGGTTACTTTTCAAATACGCACATGTGTAATTCACACCCATGCACATATGCAAGAGTCAACATCCATCTCTTACTGGTCCTAGTCTATGATGCATATTCAGAATGTTGAATTAGGCACAGATACACATACAAACATGATATCTTACGCATTTGGATGCAAAGAGTGACGGGGAGGGATTCCTGAGCAATAAGCCAAGTGGGTTTACCCTGTAGGATCAATTCACTATTTCAAAACGTCAAGAAACATCAGAATTTGATTAATATTCAACCCATCTCATAGTTCATAGAAGACTGATATTCATGTATGCTAGCTGCACAAATACCTGTGTCAAGAGTTACAGTGCTATCCCTCCACCAACAGCTTTAAATGGGGGTTATATCGGATGACGTTGGGACATATTCAAAATGTCAACATGCAAGAAGATAATACTTCAGTCCCTTCTGTATGTATGGTCGCATACAAGATTGCAGAACTCCGATCCACAGAGAGAAAAGCACCACACAATGAGCTCAATCCATTTCGTCTTTGCCCAAAGAAACTACGTGTAGAAGTTGATGATAGCATGAAGATAGAACTATCCTTTTTGATGATGAGCAATCACACATTCCTCATCTACCGTAGCAATATCTATATGACCAAAGTCAGGAATCGAAGATGCTAGAAGTTCACAGACATCACCTCGTATGAAATGCCATAGGGAGCTAGAGTTTGAACCGGTTGCTTCCACATCTGTCCATGCACTTTGAATGCAAGTGTTCTCCACCAACAGCCTGCTTTGCCTCTATCTCTCTCTCTCGACCTCTGCAAACGTATGCCTCTCTCCTACCGGATGCGCCAACATGGTCAAATGGCTTCGAGCAGCACCTTCCTGAAGTCCCTCGATGATTCTCGATGTATTGTCCTCCTTTCGAGATGAGACAACAACCTATCCTCCTGATGTGTTGCCTTCTTGAGAAGAACCCCCTAGCTCTCTATTCTTGAGCAGTTCTCTATGCTCCCTCAATAGCCTTGCACCTCTGTTTCCTTCTACTTCCCTGATAACTGTTCGGTCCAGCTATACTGCCACCTGAAGCTCCCAAAAACTGTTTTGTTGCCACTTTGTGCACCTCCTCTTGCTCTTCTAACCCGTGGGGACCTCCCCTCATTCCAACCACTCAGCATGGAGAAGACAAACTCCACAACCCCTCGACATCCTCGATTCTTGCACATTGCTTTTCCCCAAAATATGTGAAAGAAGAATTCCTCTGATGCACCCTCCACCCCAAAAGCTTTTACAAATGCTCCAAGCACCTCATCACCAAGCTTGCCCTTGTGAACTTGTGTGTTTTGAAGCTTTCTAAGCTTATCTGAAGTAATACTTTGAGTTTTCTTTTGCGATACTCGATGTGCAATTCCTCCATTTGAAGACTCTATAGTACCGTGCATCTATTGATTTCTCTTCTTGAGCTTTCTTCCAAACCCCAACTGTAGACACTTCAACTCCTTCCATTGCGATGACATTGCACCATGCCTGCTTTTGATCTTCTGCACCTCTTGAATTTAATATCCGCACCTGAAAATGAACGCTTTCTCTTCGGAAGGGCACTGCTATCCTTCCTTTGATTCTAGTGTAGGATGCCAAAAGCCTTCTTATCATAGCTCTGGTAGCTTCTTGAGAATTCTCAGGTAAGTTTGTTCCTCTCAATCTTTCCCTCTAGCCTCTTGTCCCTATCACCTTTTGCCTAAGAGCAGCACAAACTCTTTTCTGCAATCTGTTGCCCACTCATTTGAACCAGCTTAGGTTTATTAGCATTAATGGCTGGTTGGCTCGCCATTCTATTCTTAATTTTGGTTGTCATATTCATAAATGCCTCTTCTACAATTGTAGCATTCTTCACACTTGTCTTGAGGAAAGGAATGCCTATTTCATGTGGCCATTGCTTCACTTTGTTAAAGTTCTCCTGATCTCTTACATCATACACAATAACAATTCCATAGGTATCTCTATAATAGTTGCTTGTGATTATTCTGTAACACTCTTCAATGAGAGTGTTCCAATTCACAGAGTCACCAATGAGCAACATCTTAAAAGGTAATGGTACTCAAGATTCATGATTGTCGAGGAGCAGACCTTGAACATGGTATTGGATGCCTAGATTGTGGGGCAGCAATGACAGTGTCTTCTCTTGTTTGTGCTTATGCACATGAGCAGCACCCAGACCTCTTGACTCCCTCCGCACCTATACAAAGAGGCCACCCCCAAAAAATCTCCCTCTGACGGCCTCCTTTCAATAGTTAAGCCCTCATGCACATCTCACCGGGTCATCCTCTTGCCCTTGCATTTTCTTGCACACAGAAAAACCAAAAAGACGAGAGAAAAAATCCGAGAGAAAGAGAGAGACTAGGGGGGAGAAAGACAGGGATAATTTCCCCCCCTTTTTTTTTCCTACTAACCCACTCTCTCTGACCCCTGACACCCCACTCCCCCCACTCACACATGCACATGCATGCATTTTTCTTTTCTTTTTTTTCTTTTTTTTGGGTGTTTTATTTTTATTTTACTTTGATTTCCTTTTTTTTTCCTAATGTTTTCTGAATTTCTTTTGGTTTTGTTTCCACCATTTTTTTTTCTAGCTCCATTGCCCCCCACATTACCCAATACCTGAAGTCTGATACCATTGCCTCCTCCGAGCCACCTCATTTACTCATAGCTTATGGTTGCTGAGTGCTGACTAATAACTTTCTTTGCAAAAAACACCTGCAATCAAATGTTTACTTTGCAAAACGCAAATACATCAGGGTGCAAAAAATCAATAATTTAATGAGCTAACATACTCCCCTCCACTTATTTGCGAAGTCGTCCCCGACGAGCGATGTGTGCCACTTCATATTCCTCTTGTGACTTCCACTCCTCTCTTTGAATCATTTGCTTACTACAAGAAATCTATTACTCAACAAAAAAATATTTGTAATACCAAAAACATCAGACACAAATAGATCGACAACAATTCAGGGATCACATCAAGCAAACAATGGAAGTAAACATACACTTCTATATTATATTCCCATTTTTATGCCTTTTGCATAATCAAACCCTCCCTGATTCATCTCTCTTCTCTTTTCTACCCTGGGTATCTCTGACATGTTTCCCGTTCACTTTCCACCTATATCTTCTTCTCTCGCTTTTTCTTTTTCTATGCTTCACACTCTCTTTTCTTCATCAATCAAATCCAACTTTTCAATCTTCACTAATTCATTCACTTCTCTCAAGATGTCGTGACCATGCACATGCATCGGCAAGAACCTCTCAAGTCTAACCTGGGTTTACTTGCACAAAACTGCTCGTCGTCGATGTGATTCAAGATTTCACAAATCGTTGCACAACCCAAGAGTCCAAGTGCACAACTCCCAAAAGGCTCGCAAACAAACAAGATAGCTAGTATGATTAGATCTCTCCAGTCAAAGTCTTCTATAGATACGTAGCGAGCTAAATTTCCGCCAAGCTTGAGCTTCAATTTGACATGCTTCATCATGAGTCCACATCAGCCCATATCCCCACAAGACATATATACATATTCCCATCTGAGCATCATGATCTCTCCTCTCTTCCGTCCCCCCTCGAGAGATGAATCTTCTTTTTCTTTCTTTTTTTCCTTCTTTTTTTTTTAATTTACACGCGATACACAACGCTAGCCCTATATGAAACCGACATCAGCTCATGGCTTTGACCACCCGGCCAAAGTGATTCCACCTGCCTATTGGCCCACATAGACACGTAGCCACATACAGGTCGGGCCTACAACAAAACTAGCGTCAGCTCGTGGCCTCGATCGCCCGATCAAGGTTGTTCCACCCGCCTACTAGCCCACTGCAGCGCACCAACAACACACACATGTACACAATTATTTCTTTCTTGTTTTTTTTTTTCTTTTTCAATTCCAAAGTCTCGAGAATTAGGAGACAAAAGAAAGGGCTTTGTTCCCCAACCATCCCAACACATCATGTACATACATATAACCCCCCATGGACATCTTGATGAAGCATATCATCTCTCTACTGCTACTCGAGCTAAAATCCAGCCACTACACTATGGTCAACTCTTTCCCTTAAGACCCGCACATACTAACCATCTCATCAATTTGCAACCTCAAAAAGTATCACTTGGTCTCCTACGTTTGCAACACAACTCGATCTGTCTATCCTCACACCTCAGAATTGCAATTCTAATGAAGCAAACCCTGGTCAGACCTAGGCTATCCTTGCCAATGGCATACGTAGTCAAACACATACTACCATGAATCCACTTTTCTTTTTCTCCCAAGTTCTTCACTCAATCTCTCCTAATTCTTAAGCTTTTCACTCTCTAAATGAACTCTCCCCTCCACTTGTATTCATTCTCGATATTTTCTAATGCTCTCTCTCCTTCTACTTTTTTCACCTACTCTCATCACTTTGAAGACTCTATAGTACCGTGCATCTATTGAATTCTCTTCTTGAGGTTTCTTCCAAATCCCTAGTGTAGACACTTCAACTCCTTCCATTGCGATGACATTGCACCATGCCTGCTTTTGATCTTCTGCACCTCTTGAATTTAATATCTGCACCTGAAAATGAAAGCTTTCTCTTCAGAAGTGCACTACTATCCTTCCTTTGATTCTAGTGTAGGATGCCAAAAGCCTTCTTATCATAGCTCTAGTAACTTCTTGAGAATTCTCAGGTAAGTTTGTTCCTCTCAATCTTTCCCTCTAGCCTCTTGTCCCTGTCACCTTTTGCCTAAGAGCAACACACACTCTTTTCTGTAATTGTTGCCAACTAATTTGAACCAACTTAGGTTTATTAGCATTAATGACTGGTTGACTCGCCATTCTATTCTTAATTTTGGCTGTCATATTCATAAATGCCTCTTCTACAATTGTAGCATTCTTCACACTTGTCTCGAGGAAAGGAATACCGATTCCGTCAACAAACACCTTTATAGGTTGAGTGTCCACAACATTCTTGGTGGCGAGATCACAATCGTTTACAACCAAAAGTTTATTCAGATTCTCTCTGGCATAACGACCTATTTCATGTAGCCAATGCTTCACTTTGTTAAAGCTCTCCTGATCTCTTACATCATACACAGTAACAATTCCATAGATTCATGATCGTCGAGGAGCAAACCTTGAACATGGTATTGGATGCCTAGATTGTGATGCAGCAGCGACAGTGACTTCTCTTGTTTGCGCTTATGCACATCTGCAACCCCCAGACCTCTCGACTCCCTCCGCACTTATACAAAGAGGCCACCCCCAAAAAATCTCCCTCTCACGGCCTCCTTTCAATAGTTAAGCCCTCATGCACATCTCACCAGGTCCTCCTCTTCCCCTTGCATTTTCCTGCACAAAGAAAAACCAAAAAAATGAGAGAAAAAATCCGAGAGAAAGAGAGAGAATAAGGGGGGAGAAAGAGAGGGATAAATTTTCCCCCTTTTTTTTCCCACTAACCCACTCTCTCTGACCCCTGACACCCCACTCGCCCCACTCACACACACACACATGCATGCATTTTTTTTCTTTTTCTTTTTCCTTTTTTTTGGGTGTTCTATTTTTATTTTACTTTGATTTCCTTTTTTCTTTCCTAGTGTTTTCTTAATTTCTTTTGGTTTTGTTTCCACCATTTTTTTTCTAGCTACATTGCCCCCCACATTACCCAATACCTGAAGGCTGATACCATTACCTCCTCCGAGCCACCTCATCTACTCATAGCTTATGGCTGTTGAGTGCTGACTAATAACTTACTTTGCAAAAAACACCTCCAATCAAACGTTTACTTTGCAAAACGCAAATACATCGAGGTTCAAACAATCAATAATTTAATGAGCTAACACTATCTATCTATCTATCTATCTATCTATCTATCTATCTATCTATCTATCTATCTATCTATCTATCTATCTATCTATCTATCTATCTATCTATCTATCTATCTATCTACCTATCTATCTTTCTACCTATCTACCTATCTATCTATCTATCTGTCTATCTGTCTATCTGTCTATCTCTCTATCTATCTATCTATCTATCTATCTATCTATCTATCTATCTATCTATCTACCTATCTATCTATCTATCTATCTATCTATCTATCTATCTATCTATCTATTTACCTATCTATCTATCTATCTATCTATCTATCTATCTATCTATCTATCTATCTATCTATCTATCTATCTATCTATCTATCTATCTATCTATCTATCTATCTATCTATATATCTGTCTATCTGTCTATCTGTCTATCTGTCTATCTATCTGTCCATCTGTCCATCTGTCTATCTATCTATCTATCTATCTATCTATCTATCTATCTATCTATCTATCTATCTATCTATCTATCTATCTATCTATCTATCTATCTATCTATCTATCTATCTATCTATCTATCTATCTATCT
>CM035435.1:147907890-147930390 GCA_020310875.1 Ceratopteris richardii
CAATGAAGTATCTGCTTTACTCATCACAAATCCTTGATCTAGGAGATAGGTTGTCAACCTGTAATTCCATGCTCTAGGTGCCTGCTTCAATCCATACAGAGCCTTCTTCAATTTACAAACATGATTTACCTTATTAGGATCCTCATAGCCAAGTGGTTGTGACATGTAGACTTCTTCAGATATCCATTCATTCAAGAATGCATTCTTCACATCCAATTGGTACATGTTCCAATTCTTGGATGCAGCTACACTCACCATAACTCTGATAGTTGGCATCTTGGCCACAGGAGAAAATGTCTCCTCATAATCAATGCCTTGGGTTTGTGCAAAACCCTTGGCTACCAACCTAGCTTTATACCTGTTTATTGTACCATCTGAGTTTCTTTTGAGTTTGTAGATCCATCTGGATCCTATCACCTTCATGGAGTCCTTCTTGGGTACCAAGTCCTAAGTATCACTCTCCTTGAGAGCCTCCATTTCTTCATCCATTGCTTCCTTCCATTGTGGTTTAGTAATTGCTTCTTCAAATGTACCTGGTTCTTCATTCAAGATATCCTTTGCAAGATATACACAGTGCTTGGTTACAAGTGAAGTATCATACCCATACCTAATAGGTTTCTTCTTTTCTCTTTGAGATCTCCTCATAGCTTGAGATGAGGATTCTGGATTGTCTTCTAGTTGCTTCATCTTCATCTTCCCTTTGGATTTCCAAGCCTTGAACTCTTCAATGTTGATGGTGTCTTCATCATCTGAGCTTGTGTCCTCTTTCTGAGTTGGTTCTTGCCTGATAAGCTTTGGAAAGTCTTCTTCCATATCATAAGGTAGGCTAACTTTCTTGCACTCATTTTCATACCATGAATCATTTTCATCAAAGATGACATCTCTGCTTACCTTGAAGCCTTTGTTTGAGGGGTTATAAAACCTGTATCCCTTCTGATTCAAATCATAACCAATGAAGATACACTTGTCAGCCTTAGGGTCTAGCTTTCCCCTTACCTGTGAGGGAATATGCACATATGCTACAAACCCAAAGATTTTGCAATGATCCAGAGATGGTCTCTTACCATGCCAAGCCTCATAGGGTGTCATTCCATCAAGTGTCTTTGATGGCAACCTGTTGATTAAGTATGTGGCAGTAGATACACTCTCTGCCCAAAGATAATTTGGCAATTTCTTTTCATTTAACATAGATCTAGCTGTCTCTACAATGAGTCTATTCCTCCTTTCAGCTACCCCATTTTGTTCAGGTGAGTACCTTGTAGTAATCTCCCTCTTGATGCCTCTTTCCTGCAAGAAATCTTCAAAGTCATTGGAGAAGTATTCTCCACCACCATCTGACCTTAGCCTCTTCAAATGTCTACCTGTTTGATTTTCAACTAATGCAAGATACCTTTTGAAACAATTAAATACTTCATCCTTATGTTTGATGAAGTATAAGACAGTCCACCTGCTATAGTCATCAATAAAGGACACATAGTACCTTGATCCAGATATGGATGGCTCCTTGCTAGGTCCCCAAACATCTGTATGCACCAATTCCAGATAATCTTTATGCATAAAACCTTTCTTTGTATATGGCAATCTGTGTGACTTACCAAATTGACAAGCTCCACACTTGTATATCATATGTTGCTTGGATACATTAGGTATCCCAAGCACACATTGATCTCTACTCATTTGTTTTAGAGTCCTCTCTCCAATGTGACCTAATCTCTTGTGCCAAATCTCCAATTCTGATAGGGTTTGGTCCTTATAGTTGTACAAAGCAATACTCTTAGTGTCTTCAAGTTCAAAGGTAAACAATCTACCTGATTTTTCTCCCTTGGCTATCCTTCTGAATCCATGTCTTGGATCCTCCACATATGCACCATGTTGAGTGAACCTGACCTGTAGACCTTTTTCTACAATCTGACCTACACTCATCAGATTCTTGGTGATTGTTGGAACATACAACACTCTACTTAGTAAATTCTGATTACCATCACTTGTTTTGACATTGCCTACTTTAACAACTGAATGTTTAGTGTCATCACCTGTCTGCACTTGGTGCTTGCCTTTAGGTTCTTCCAAATCAGAGAGTAAGGCAACATTTCCAGCTACATGGTTAGAGCAACCTGAATCAATATAGAACAAATGATCATCATTGATACCTGATTTAGATGTCATGTTCATGATCAACAAGGAATCATCTTGCTCCTCTGCATAATTGTTGTAATCTTTCCTATTCCTGTATCCACCTTGATAATTGCCATTGTGATTGTAGTTGTTGTTATAATTATTGTTGTAGCCATGGTAGCCTTGAGATTGATTGAATCTGCCTCTGCCTTGAGAGTATCCTCCTCTTTGGTGACCTCTTCCTCTCTGGTTCTTGTAGTTTTTGTAGCATTCATCTGTAGTATGATTAGACAAGCCACAAATATTGCATGGAGATTGATTGTAGGGTCTCCCCCTACCTGACTTACCTCCTCTGCCCCTACCTTTAGATGATCTACCTCTCCCTGCATAGTTTGCTTGGGAGGTAGAGCCTTCTTCATCAACCTTCTTGCTTTTACCCTTGTCTTTAGTCTTCTTATCAGTATATAGGGCAGAGGGATTGTTACCTTTTGATTGCTCTCCATTCTTTGTGATCTTTGCTTCATGTGTAAAGAGTTGTCCAATCAGAGTTGTTAGATCAGGTGCTTGGATGTCCATGTACAAGTCCATTGCAGTGGTAAAGCTCTCCCACTTGTCATCTGCCTTTAGTCCATTGATCACTTGTCTGACTATTTGTTCTTCCTCAATTTCTTCTCCAACACTTGCAAGTTGATCTGCAATGTCTTTGACTTTGGTGACAAAATCTGAGACACATTGTTTTGATTGCTTCCTAAGAGTTGTAAACTCAATCCATAGCTGATTCTTTCTGGCCCTTGTGCTTGATGAAAAATATGTTGACAAGGTTTCCCAAGTCTCTTGGGAAGTCTTACAATTCCTTACATGAGGTAGAAGAAAATCAGAAATAGAGTTTAGAAGATATGACCTTGCCAAAGCATCTTTTGCACACCATTGGTTGAGCCTCTCATGTTCATCCTTTGTAGGTAGGCCTCTGGTCTTGAATGAGGGCAACTCCTCATCCCCTGATATGTATCCATACAAGCTTCTCCCTTGTAGATAGGTCTTCATTCTCAATGACCAAGCCTGGTAATTATTTCTATCCAATTTGTCAATGAAGGAAGGGAAACCATCACCCATGATTACCTTATTTGCTCTGATACCACTGTTGGATGTGATGGCTGGATGCACTCAGAAGATGAGGTTGGAGTTGCTAAACCTGCTTCACACCAGCCCTCCTTTGATTCCAGGTATGCTTAGTGGACCCCTTGAGCTTCCAAATCATACCAAGAAACTATATATGTGCTTTACAAATTAATTGTGTAATAGCCAAATCAAAACAGATGATTTTGAACCTTCACAAGTCCAAAAACTTTCTATTCCTGTAATGATACCTGCTCAGTCTTAAGCTCAGTGTGACCAGCACACTTACAATTGGATTAATTCCTTCAGGGAGTATTAAATTAACTTAACAAGCTACCATTAGCAAGTTAAATCACTCCAATTGATAAACTATGCACTGAGAATGGTCTTTAGCAAAATCAGAGACACCCCCGACTTTTTAGGATCTACACAGAAAAATACCAGAGACCGCTTCGTCCACGGTTTCTCCCAAATGGCTGAATGGAATGACTTGAAACTTTATAGTGTTGTAGAATACTCTGAGCTGGTTCCAATGAGCTTTGAATCATCCAATTTGGTTCAGTAGATCTTGAGATATGCTTCTCTGAAGTTGACAGACTTGGAGAAGATGACACAGAGAAAATCAGAGATGGTAAATGTGTATATACTATTGATTTAGATGGTTGTACAATCTCATTAGCTTGACAAGCATAGCTAATTGAGGTGTAGTGGTGTAGGCTATGAAGTAGCACTAACACACACTCAGTTACAATGAGTGATAGACCTCGGGAGTTGAACTGAATGAGAGAGACTAACCCGCGAGTTTTTTCCTAGTCTTTTATAAGGTATCACTTGAGGTTTGAATTTCAAATTCAAATGTAGGCTCCCTCAAATCTCTCATCTAAACATATGGAGATATTCTCTCCATTCATACCTTCCAAATTCCACGACTTTTGAAGGTAGGTGTGATTATATGAAAAGTGAAGTCATATTGACTTTTACATGAGGTAAAAGATAACTAAGCATAGGCATGTGTTCCTATGCTCTTCCTTCAAATGAAGTCTTCATGAATTAATCCAAACTCTTGTAAAACCTTCAAGGTTGATATCCAATGCTAAGCTCTCAATGTCCAATCTTTATGTTGAGTCTTCAAGGTACAAATCAATGCCAAGTGTGAAGGCTTGTTTGCACCAACAGATGATGTATGAAACACCACAAGAAATGAATTAATGTGACACTAGAACACCTCTATGGTCACCATTAACTCATTGCCACTCCAAACTTTGAGAAATGATAGTCTAAACTGAGAACTTTGCTTCTCGAGAAATTCTTAGTCATCAAAATGGCATATCTTTAGTAATTTGTTTATTTCTCTTAGCTCAAATATTTATTCTTCAAGTTCTCTTTGTGGATGATACTAGAAGAGCAGAGCTTTCCAACAAGCTATCATATGCAAGAAACAGATCTCTAGAACTCAAGTTATGGCCTTCACAAGATGACCCTGTATGACTTGCCAAAATTGGAAATTTTGCCTTCTTTAGTAATTCTGAGTGTCTAAAAATGAAAATTCGATACCTAGCATCGACTTGCAACCAAAAGTCGATGCGGGGCATCGACTTTGAGCTTTTTCAGCCACTTTTTCAGCACCAAAATTAGCCTATAAACACAAGACATGAGCAAGACCACTTTTATGTGGGAAGTCGATGCCAGGCATCGACTTTATGCTGAAACTCGATGCCAGGCATCGAGTTGCTCCACAAACATCATCTTTTCAAGAAGTTTTAGCAAGAGTTGGAACTCAGAAAATAGAACACAGTCTTATCAGCACAAACTTGATGCCAGGCATCGACTTGCTTGGAAAACTTCAACTTTTGAAATCATTTCACACAAGACAAACTCTGGAGATGGAAGAAGAAGACTTATACATAGAAATTTAATAAACTCTTTCCATAACTATGAAAACTCAGAAATACACAGGTGCTTTCTCACGCAGAGAAGCCCGTTTATTCTCAATCATACAAAATGAGTACTAACTCACTTTCTCATTGTCTTCCTCTCTTCACTTCGCGTCAATTGATACAAACTAACTTATATAGTTTTTCTCTATCTCGTGATTTATTAAGAACTTCTAGAACTAAAGTGAACTAACTTTACAAGCATAATACACTTGTGAATTTGTCCCTTCACATAGGCATGTGGTTTACTTCTAAAGCTTTGACCTTCAAATGTATATCCAATTAGTGATTGTTTCTCCAACAGCTCCCCCTCAATCACTAATTGACATTCCCTGTTTCTTCATATCATCTTCTTTTCTTTTATTCCTGCCATGCTTTTGAATCTGCTAGTCTTCACACCATCCAAGCTCTTTGTCATTATGTCTTCTATCTGATCTTTTGTAGAAATGTACTCCACTTCAATTTCTTTCTCCATTACCTTTTCTCTCAGGAAATGATAATGTATCTCTATATGTTTTGTTTTTGCATGAAATACTGGATTTGCTGCAAGATAAAGTGAACTCATATTATCTCCATGTATTGTAGGTATACCTTGATCAATACCCAAGCTTTTGAACAATGTCTGCATCCATATGACCTCCTTAGCTGCTTCCACAAGTCCTTTGTACTCAGCTTCAGTTAATGATAATGCTACTGTATGTTGTTTCTTTGAACACCAACTTACAAGCTTATCACCAATGTATATCATGTAGCCATGAGTTGATCTTCTATCATCCTGATTACCTGCCCAATCTGAGTCACTATAGGCTCTCAACTTCAAATCTGATGTAAAAGGATAATATATTCCTTCCTTTATAGTTCCTTTGATATATCTGAGAACTCTTTGACCTGCAATCCAATGTGGGTCCTTTGGACAATCCATGAATTGTGACAAGACTCCCACTGCATAACTAAGATCAGGTCTTGTTAGTGTAGCATAAATCAAACCACCCACAAGAGATTGATACTTCCTCATATCTTTGTATTCTGCACCATCATATTTACTGAGCTTGTGATTAACTTCAAGTGGAGTTGAAGCTTCTCTGCAATTTTCCATATCAAACTTCTTCAAGAAGATACCTTTCTTGTGATACATATATGCCATGATCTGTATAAGTGACTTCCATTCCAAGAAGTATGACAACTTTCCTAGGTCACTGATCTTGAACTCTTTCTCAAGTAATCTCTTTACCTCCTTAATTCCTTCATCTGAAGTACCTGTGATTATAATGTCATCTACATAAATACAAATGTAGATTGTACCTTCCTCTGTTCTTTTGATGAGTAGACTTGGATTTGCTTTTGAACTTTGATATCCAAGTTCATTCAGATACTTCACCAGTCTATAGTTCCATGCTCTTGGAGCTTGTTTCAATCCATAGAGTGCTCTTCTCAACCTGCAAACAAAATTTGGATACCTGGAATCTATAAACCCTTGAGGTTGTTCCATGTATACCTTATCTGATATGTATCCATTCAAGAATGCATTCTTTATATCCAATTGACTTAGGGTCCATCCTTTTGAAGCTGCAATAGCAATGATTGTCCTTATAGTTGACATCTTAGCTACAAGACTGAATGTCTCATCATAATCTATGCCATAGGTTTGGGCATAGCCTTTCACCACGAGTCTAGCTTTGTATCTGGCTATACTTCCATCTGCAAGCTTCTTCACTTTATAAACCCATTTATTTCCAATTACTTTCTTAACATTTGGTTTAGAAACAAGTTCCCATGTCTTGTTCTCCTCCAGTGCATTAAACTCTTCCTTCATTGCTTCTTCCCATTGCTTCTTACCTTTAGCTTCATCATAGTTATGAGGTTCTTCATCATCTTTGACCATATATGCATAGTTCTTCTGAGTTATGTAAGAAGTGTCATAACAATACCTTTCTGGTTGTCTTCTTGTCCTACTTGACCTCCTTGGTTCACATTCTTCATATGTGTCTGGATACACCTCTTCATCAAATATAGGATCTTCTTCATTCCTTCTTGTTAATCCACTTCTGGATGTACTTGCTTGCATATAGTCTTCATCTCTATTCACCTGCACAATTGATTTTCCTTTCTCACATCTTCTTACCTCTTTTTCAAATTCTTCAGTTGTATGACTTTGATCTGCATACCAACTATTCTGTTCATCAAATGTAACATCTCTAGAAACAAGAAATTGTTTGGTTAGAGGATTCCACAACCTGTAACCCATCTTCTTTTCATCATAACCAATGAACACATATTTTTCTGCCTTTGGTTCAAGTTTATGTCTAAGTTGTGATGGCACATAAGCATATGCAATTGATCCAAACACTTTACAATGATCTAGTGTTGATTTCTTACCCCACCAAGCTTCATATGGAGTCATACCATTGAGAGCTGCACATGGTAATCTATTCAAAAGATATGTAGCTGTATTTACAGCCTTAGCCCAAAGATAATTTGGACAATTCTTCTCCTTCAGCATAGCTCTAGCAAACTCAACCAAAGTCCTGTTCCTTCTTTCTGCTACACCATTTTGTTGTGGTGTATACCTGCAAGTTATTTCTCTCTTAATACCTGCATTCCAAAGATAACCATTGAACTCTTGGGAGAAGTATTCTCCCCCTCCATCAGACCTCAGTCTCTTAAGCTTTTGACCTGTGATTCTCTCTGCATATGCATGAAAATGCTTGAAAGCTCCAAACACTTCTGATCTTTCCTTCAAAACATACAATGTTATCCATCTTGTAGCATCATCAATGAAAAGAACATAGTACCTTGAACCACTGATAGATCCTTCTTTTGTTGGTCCCCATACATCTATATGAATGAGCTCTAGTAATCCATCATGTTTGAATCCTTTCTTTTGAAATGGTAACATGTGTGCTTTTCCCATCTGACATGCTTCACATTTATAAACCATATGTTGATTGTGCACATTTGGTAATCCTAGTACAGACTGATTACCAACCATAGCTTTAATTCCTCTTTCATTGAAATGACCTAATCTCTTATGCCAGAGATCAAGTTCTGTAATCACTCCTTCACCATGTGTGAGCAAAGCTTGACCAATGTTCCCTTGTAGTCTTAAAGTAAAGATTCTACCTTCTTTCTTACCAGAGACAATCTGATTATATCCATTCTTTGGATCTTCAACAAATACTCCTTCATTTGTAAACCTGACTTGAAAACCTTTTTCAACTATCTGTCCCCACACTAATCAAGTTTTTAGGTATTGTAGGAACATACAAAACATTGGTTAGCAAATCTGCTCCACTCTTGCATTTCACTTTTCCAATTGAATGTACACTATGTCTTGTATTGTCACCTGTTTGAACTGTATGACTAGAAATACCTTTTTCCAATTTTGACATCAATTCTATGTTTCATGACAATGATTAGAACATCCAGAGTCAATGTAAAATACCTTCAGATCTTCTTTATCTGATGTGATGATTGAATTCATCATCAATGATGTATGACTTTCATTTTGTGTGTCATTTTCATAGTTGTAGTAGGTGGTGTTGTAGGATTGATTCTGTCCCCAACTTCTTCCTCCACCTCTACCATAGCCTCCTCTTTGACTTTGTCTACCTCTTTGAAAATTACTTTGATATCTTCCACCTCGGCCTCTGCTATTGTTGTTTTGATTCTGATTTGATCCTTGTTGATTGTGCCAATAGTCATTAGCCAAATGATTACTCAATCCACAGATCCAGCAAGCCTTCTTGTTGTTATTTTGATTACCTCTTCCTCTTCCAAAACCTCTTGGTCTTCCTCTGCCAGTGCCTTTACCTCTTGCATAATAAGCTTGAGAAGTTGACTCTTCTTCATCCTTTTCTTTACCTTTATCTCCTTTCTTCTTGTTCTTCATGTACATTGCAGAACTTTGTCCTTTATCTCCATCTCCCTTCAAGTCTTGCTCAAATGTGAGCATCAAACCAAGCAACTGGTTCAAATCTGGAACATAATGATTTAATGAAAATTCTATTGATAAGACAAAAGGTTTCCACCTTTCATCCCCTCTCAAACCTGTAAGTAATTGAGCAATCAACTTGTGGTCCTCAATATCTTCATCTATGGATCCAAGACTATCTGCAAGATCCTTCATCTTAGTGACATAATCACTAATACTTTGACTTGGCTTCTTCTTGAATGTTGTAAACTCTGACCATAGACTTGCTTTCCTTGCTTTAGTAGTGCTTTGGAAATGATACTCCAATGCATTCCATATATCTTCAGATGATTCCAATCCTCTGATGTGTGGTAGCAAATGATCAGAGATTGTATTGTAGATGTAGGCTTTTGCACTTGCATCCTTCTTCTGCCAATGCTTTAAAGCATCTAGTTCTTCTTTCTTTGGTCGGCTTTCATCTTCAAATACTGGCTTCTCTTCTTCACCTGTTACATATACCATGAGATCTTTACTCATAAGTAAGGCTTCCATTCTCATTACCCATGCGGGATAATTATCTCTATCTAGTTTGTCAATGGAGATATGATCTGCCATACTCCTTTCCTTCTGCTACAACCTGTGAGCTTAAAGGATAAAGAATAATACCTTTTGGAGTTCTTTGTGTATGAAGATACTTTTGAAGTAACCTTTTGATGACTTCAATCTTCAAATGCTTCACCTTTCAAACTTTAATGGAAAACTTTCCAAAACTTCTCGTACCTTTGCCGCCTTCTGCTCTTCAAGACCTTTCTACTCTGATACCACTTATTGATGTATGAAACACCACAAGAAATGAATTAATGTGACACTAGAACACCTCTATGGTCACCATTAACTCATTGCCACTCCAAAAGTTGAGAAATGATAGTCTAAACTGAGAACTTTGCTTTTGCAGAAATTCTTAGTCATCGAAATGACATACCTTCAGTATTCTGTTGATTTCTCTTACCTCAAATATTATTTCTCCAAGATCTTTTATTGGATGAAACTAGAAGAGCAGAGCTTTCCAACAAGTTATCATATGCAAGAAACAGATGTCTAGAACTCAGGTTATGGCCTTCACAAGATGACCCTGTATGACTTGCCAAAACTAGAAATTTTGCCTTCTTTAGTAAGTCTGAGTGTCTAAAAATGAAAATTTGATGCTTAGCATCGACTTGCAACCAAAAGTCGATGCCGAGCATCGACTTTGAGCTTTTTCAGCCACTTTTTCAGCACCAGAATTAGCCTATAAACACAAGACATGAGCAAGACCACTTTTATGTGGGAAGTCGATGCCAGGCATCGAGTTTATGCTGAAACTTGATGCCACGCATCAAGTTGCTCCACAAACATCATCTTTTCAAGAAGATTTAGCAAGAGTTGGAACTCAAAAAATAAAAGACAGTATTATCAGCACAAACTCGATGCCAGGCATCGACTTTCTTGGAAAACTTCAACTTTTGAAATCAATTCACACAAGACAAATCCTGGAGATGGAAGAAGAAGACTTATACACAGAAATTTAATAAACTCTTTCCATAACTATGAAAACTCAGAAATACAGAGGTGCTTTCTCACGCAGAGAAGCCCGACTATTCTCAGTCATACAAAATGAGTACTAACTCACTTTCTCATTGTCTTCCTCTCTTCACTTCGCGTCAGTTGATACAAACTAACTTATATAGTTTTTCTCTATCTTGTGATTTTAAAAAAACTTCTAGAACTAAAGTGAACTAACTTTACAAGTATAATACACTTGTGAATTTGTCCCTTCACATAGGCATGTGGTTTTCTTCTAAAGCTTTGACCATCAAATGTATATCCAATTAGTGATTGTGTCTCCAACAAGATAGATAGATAGATAGATAGATAGATAGATAGATAGATAGATAGATAGATAGATAGATAGATAGATAGATAGATAGATAGATAGATAGATAGATAGATAGATAGATAGATAGATAGATAGGTAGGTAGGTAGATAGATAGGTAGAAAGGTAGGTAGATAGATAGGTAGGTAGGTAGATAGATAGATAGATAGATAGATAGATAGATAGATAGATAGATAGATAGATAGATAGATAGATAGATAGATAGATAGATAGATAGATAGATAGATAGAGAGAGAGAGAGAGATCGATCCATCGATCGATCGATTGATGGATAGATAGATAGATAGATCGATCGATCGATCGATAGATAGATAGATAGATAGATAGATAGATAGATAGATAGATAGATAGATAGATAGATAGATAGATAGATAGATAGATAGATAGATAGATAGATAGATAGATAGATAGATAGATAGATAGATAGATAGATAGATAGATAGATAGATAGATAGATAGATAGATAGATAGATAGATAGATAGATAGATAGATAGATAGATAGATAGATAGATAGATAGATAGATAGATAGATAGATAGATAGATAGATAGATAGATAGATAGATAGATAGATAGATAGATAGATAGATAGATAGATAGATAGATAGATAGATAGATAGATAGATAGATAGATAGATAGATAGATAGATAGATAGATAGATAGATAGATAGATAGATAGATAGATAGATAGATAGATAGATAGATAGATAGATAGATAGATAGATAGATAGATAGATAGATAGATAGATAGATAGATAGATAGATAGATAGATAGATAGATAGATAGATAGATAGATAGATAGATAGATAGATAGATAGATAGATAGATAGATAGATAGATAGATAGATAGATAGATGGATAGATAGATAGATAGATAGGTAGGTAGGTAGGTAGGTAGGTAGGTAGGTAAGTAGATAGGTGGGTAGATAGATAGATAGATAGATAGATAGATAGATAGATAGATAGATAGATAGATAGATAGATAGATAGATAGATAGATAGATAGATAGATAGATAGATAGATAGATAGATAGATAGATAGATAGATAGATAGATAGATAGATAGATAGATAGATAGATAGATAGATAGTTAGATAGATAGATAGATGGATAGATGGATAAATCGATCGATCAATCGATAGTTCAATAGATAGATGTTGAGGCCTAAAGCCCACGTGAAATATAATTATATAAAATTTTATTCTTCTCCAACCCCTTGGAATCGGTCCACTTGGATTACCTGGAGCCCACGATTATCTCTCGATTGATACTTTGTATATGCACTAGCTCATATGCTTCTCGCTTGCATTTCCTTCCCTTTTTCACATACACATGCTCATGCACTTTCTTTTACTCTCTCACTTACTCTTGTACATACACACACTTACCCACACACACTCTCACTCACTCCTTTACATGCTAATTCACACTTGCCCTCAAGATCTCACACTCACATTCCCACATGGTGTTGGACATTCCCATATATGTGAGTGCATACATACAATTTCTCTCTCATATTCACACACACATAAGCACACACTCATATACCCACATACCTTTCACCCATGCATGCACTCAGACACACATGCTCATATGATCAGTCACTCGCAATCAAGCACTCGAACAATCAAGCATTCTCACTTGCACTTACTTAGACTCACTTACTCAACTACACACTCACATGCTCTAGCAAGCACACATTTCCTCCTCATGCTTTTCACACACACCCACTCTCATACGTACACCCTCCCCGAATACACGCTCACTAATGCTTGCTCATACCCTACACACTTTTTACTTATGCACATGCTCAGACCCACACATTCCAACCGTCTTGCCAAAGAGGCCTTCACCCCTCAGATGTACTCACAATAAGACATTCACATGCATCTTCTTTATTCTCTCTTTCACTTCTTACTCTCTCTCGCTCTTGCCTGATATGAGCATCATTGAAATATGGTTCGTAGTGAGTTTTCTCCCTCTCTCTCTCTCTAGAATACTAGTTATAAGAATGCAATTTTAAAATTTATCGTACAAAAACTCATGCAGTAATGTTCATATCTATGCAAGCTCCTTTCACGTGCATTGTGAGAAAAAGGCTTCCCATGTCCACAACCATTTCAGTGTATCACATTTCTATTACACAATAGGATTTGAAGCATTTGGTTGAGACAAACTAATTCGAGTCCTTGCTCACCTCACATTATCGTAAAGCTGCCTCTCATTTACTATATCATTGCACACAGACTAAGCCAAGAGTGTCATGGTTGCTCACAATAGGAGGGAGACCCTCCCCCTGCGCACCTCCAGCGCCCCTCGAAGAAGAAGAAGTTTTTCCCTCCTTTTTTTTTGTCATAACAAACCTTGATATCATCTGCCACACACGTGGACACATGCCGGACAGATGGGGAGAGTGGGGGGCAAGATTTGAGGGCACCATTAATGATTTGTCTTTCCTTTTCCTTTTTTTTTTCCTCTTCCTTTTTTGTCCCACCCACAAAACAAGACAATCCTTTATTAAGACATCTCGAAGCCACCAATACTTGAAGATTGAGATTCTCGGAGACTTGAAAATGCAACAATTTGAAGTTAAATACAACAAGAAGTGCTACAGATCTACTTTCCATGTGAGATATCTGAGGGTAACATATCCCCCCACACTTGGATGGTGAGCTCCTGCGAACCAAAGTCATCAAGAACCATTGAAATGCATGATGTTGATCCAGACCATTCTCTTCTCTTTCCCCCCACACTTAAGTTCTTCCTCATCCTCTCCTACTCACCCTTCTCACTTCTTCTTTCTTCTACTCTACACTACAATTCCCACACCTTCATACACGTTCTCCAAGGCTTTTCTGCCTTGTTCACCAACCCCCCCACACACATTTTCACCACTCGTCTACTCTCACTACCCACTAACCCTAATTCTTATCACCACACACAACTCCTCTCTACCCATCCTCATTCACACTCACCATGGTCTAGCATCAACAAGCACACATAATGTTCTCAGATAAAAATGGATGCAAGAAACCCCCATCTAGGTAGTGGAGAACAGTCTACTACACTCCTTCTTCCATTCCAGCTCCACAAAATTTGCATGGGTGTTTGCATCAGAACCTTCATCCATCACCAAATTTTCCCCCTCAAGCTTTTGGTCAACAATTTCTATTGTCCGCACTTCTTCCCCCTTGTATAGGACCCTGTACCCTTGCACTTGACTTCTAAGTCATTGCATTTATCTGTGATTGTTGAGAAAAGGGGAGCAACAAACCCTAACCACCTCACATGGAAGTGAGAGGTTTCTCCAAGTTTGGGCAAAGAATGAGAGGAGAGGTTCACCCACGCTCATGGAGCAATGGCAACAATGGCCAACGTCACAAGGAGCAAAGGGGAACATCCTCCCAACCATGCACACACACATGCAAATCCATACACCAAGACCAACGCCATTGCACACAAGGAGGCAAGAGAGTAACAAATGACACCTTCTTCCATTACCAAAATGGAGGCCAAGGCCATGGCCAAGGGACCTCCTCTTTACAAGAAATAGCCTCTATTTATAGGCTCAGTACAATTCCCCATGTGCTCCTTTTGACTAGTCAAAAAGGAGCACATGCCTTACTTCCATATTTCAAAAAGATCTTTTCTAACAACCAAATCTCCCAAGGAAGAAGAATACGTGCGCGTGGAGATTTTTCTAGCCTTCTTGACAAAGGTGAGCATTTACGACTAGGCTCCATAGCTTTAGTTTATGAGAAATATTAAAAAGTGTCTAGGGGGAGTTCTTATGCGAAATCCTAAATAGATACAAAAAGAGATATTATTTTGGTCTAGGGAGGGTTTCTATGCACAATTGTGGGTGTGTGCATACCCTACAACCCAACACTCTCCCCCCCTAGACTTTGTTGTCCTCGACAAAGCTAAGAGGAAAGGATCATACACAACAGAACTGGTTCAATCTTGAGTTCTTCAATTCTGAGAAGCTCCAGGTCTGCAAATCTTCCATTCTGCAGTTTGCAGTCTTCAAGTCTTCATACTCTTCATTGATCTTCAACACCTCAATCTTCAATCTTCCAAATCTGCAATTTCCTCAGTCCATCCTCAATATGCAAATCTTCAGTCCTTATAGCTGGGCGACACAATCCCCTTGGGGGGCAGTCAGCCCATTCATTCCTCCCATTGTGCAGTCCTTGGTAAGGCTGGAAATGCCTTCTTCAGCAGCTCCCAAACCTGAAATAAAATACAAAAAGCAAGTAGACTGCATCTAGTAATGTGATAAACATTCACTTCAACTTTAGTTTCCACATCAGGGGCATCCTCATCTACAAGACTTTTCTTCTAGAGAGACATCCTCTTGAAGATCTATCTTGCCATGGTGCGTATATTAGGCATAGCTACCCTTATATGGTAGTGATAGAAGTTATCATGGTTGGACATGAAGATCGTCATAATCCTGCAAAAAAGTAGCTCCAAAGAGTCCATGGCCTTCTAGTTCTCAAAAAAAAGCTTGTACTAGCATGTTTCATTTAAAAAAAGTCAATTATTTGTAGTATCTGAAGAAAATAGGATGGACATGCATACAGTAAACATATGATTTAATTCTCATGCACCGATGTCCAAAGAATAGAAAGCATCAATTATTCTCTCCCAAGTATGTGAACTGCACGGCCAAAGTATGAACCCGAAACACCCACTGGTGATGATGACATTAACAAGGATCAAAAGTAAGCTTGGTGTAGTCCTAGGCAGAATTCCAGTTGGCCAATGTTGACCTATGAGCCCCAAATAACCCCCCAATCTTAGCATCCAAATATATTTATCTGTCAAATGCCTTTTGTAAATAACACGCTGCAAGATCTTATGGAGAAGAAAACTCAAGGGATCCTTAACTCATTCTAAAGTATAAACCAAGGAACATCTCTTGGGAATTTCTAGCCTTCTAGCCAGCAATGAGAATACTTCCCATCTATCATGCCATTTATTATAAGACTTAAAGCATTTACTTACTGAAGAACAATGCGCCTGGTACATCTGAAAATAGATTCATTAGCGCATCACGAAGCAAATTATTTCAGAATTGAAAATAAACATGTAGGCCATGTATCTACAAAAGAAGCGCTAACAGTTTCATGCTACTATTCATACCAAGTTTCTCCCAAAACTGGTATGCTCCCATCCCACAGGGGTCAGTCACATATTCAAAATGATCAAACCTGAGTATTAAAGAAACACATCATTCACAAGAGAGCATCTATAGGAGACAAAAGGATCAATGCTAAGTTCTACAAGTATTGGCCTACACTGCATTAAGTGACATTGTAAAACCAAAGTTTCCTCCCTAGCAAAAAACAAGCATTCACACCTGTATGACAGTGTTTCCAGCCTTCATGCATTTCTGGTCTTTCTAGATAGCAATGAGCATGATCCCACTGTGCATCTTATGCATTCAAGCTTCACTCTGAGTTACTTCACAGGGTCCCAAGGATCATCTAGGTTTCTTAATGGCTCTATCCAGGGTGGTGTTTCAACAATTGTGATGATTCAGAAAGAGTAACCAGGTTTTGTCAATATGTTGAAAGCCATTTGAAGCTATGGAATCTCCACTGTAGATGACGCTTGAATCCTGCCACTGACTTCAAAGTTACTGTTTGTAGAAGCATGAAACTTGATGTGGGCATCTGTCTTTCGAGACCTGCTATGAACAATTGAGGTGACACCCAATATATTTGAAAATATTCTAGGACTGGTTTAGACAGTGCATGCATGCTCTTTGAGTAGTGGATATCCTTCCGAACCTCTATCATAGGGACCATCATGCGATTAAAAGAAAAGGGGGGGGGGAAGGGGGGCTGGAATCCAAAACATTATCTTGTGTGCAATCCTAACCCCTGTGACCCGATACTTAAGGATTCATGTGCCAATCAAGATAGTTCATATCACCACTTCATCGTCAGGTTTCGAAGGCAGTTTCATCATCCAGAGTAATGTTCCCCTATCTCCCTTTCATAGGAAAAAAAAAATCAACACTTGGCATGTCAAGGCAAACACAGACAAGTGATACAACGAATCACAACAATCGATAGTCAAAGAAATATGTAATTAAGATGTATTTAACTCAATATGCCTTGAGCGATGTCCCGGGTATCACTGGTGACACAGAAGAGTAGGGGAAACTATTCACACTAGAAACAGTCAACCATCATGAAGAAATAACCTTTATCACAAGATTGCAAGTGGCCAGAACAATTAGTCATCGTAGTCATAGCTTTTGGATCGTTAGGCACAATGTTAGTTGTTAGAATATTCACCAAAGCTCAGAGACCAAAACCTTATAATGCAATAACACCTTTGAGGTGACAAAAAGGATCAGCACATCTAATAGAGAAAGGTGTACATCAATTCCCAAATGACACACAATGTTACAAATTCAGAAGTGTACATGAGGGGCATAACTCAATTCCATATTTGAAGCACAAGGGGTACATTGACAAGCACTAGAAACTTATGCATATTGTGAACTAGAAAAAGGAGGAGTATGCCTTATCCCTAACCGCAATCCAGGTGAGGAAATAATCCATACTCCATAGTGCGAAAAGTAAAAACACATGATTGATCAAGCACAGGCCAAGAACACATGATAGAGAGGTCAATGTGTGCTGCAAGACATAACTCTAGTTGTTCGAATATCATGCAAACTCCATCAGTGCGAATAAGACACAAAGTGATCCCAACAACTCCACCGTCTATCACAGATATTAGGCTAGTTTATATGTGGAGGGTCAGATAGAGTTATAACAGAATAAGCAGGCATCGACAAATGGATTCCGCATGCAAAAGAACTTCCCTGATTCAAAGCATTGATGCATGTAACCAAGATTGACTGAATCTGACACAATAGCAACCATCAAGCATAATGTGTAGAAATTTCTTCCACCCCAAGCAACAGCACGGACCACCAAGCCTAATAGATTCAGTGCCCCAGTCGTTTTCACCCAATGAATCTTTGCCATTGATGCAGCACTGATGAAGAATAGATAGAGCACAAACACTGATGTTCAGTGATCATGAGAATGAAACCAAGAATGGCTGGTTGCTTGGTCCTAAGTCTGAGGAACCGACGGAGAAGCAGAAGCCCGATCGTAGTAGTTCTGCAAAGAAATTATTTAGACATGAGTTTATGAACAGTCCAGCATACCATACAGGAGAGCAATGAGCGGACACACAGGCGGACGCCATCAGTCATCGGATTGCTCAGAGTTTCCCATCGCAAGAATTAGAACGAGCACCCCTGCATCTTCAAGGAGGAGGCAGCAACGACCATGGTGGCTAACAGAGATAGAAGTGGGGAGGACCCGACTCAATCTTCCACTAACACCCAAAGCACATGTGGAGACGCAAAATCCCATCCCCGCAAGGGTGGGGAAGAAGAAAAAAAGAGGGGCCTTGTAGAAGAGAAATGGATGGGAAAGGTTGCAGTTAGGGAGTCAAAAGGTCTTGCCTTTTTGATGAGAAGGAGAGCATGTATCCGACCTTGTACTGAGGTGACCCACGGCGACTTCAAACGGAGTGTGAATACCTTGTTATGTGAGGCCCTCCTCACCTATTCTTTACTTAGCAAGCATAGCCGAATGAGAGGAACATGCACTCCCCCACCATTCATCAAACATCCAAGAAGGAAGAGAGGATAGTCCTTCAGAGCCCAACTCCATCAGATCTGCATGGTTTATAATGCACAAGGTAGGGGAGCATTTAAATGCTTGGCCCTCCATATACACCAATGCAAACATCAGTCTTTCAAAATGTATGACAAGAACGGATCACAGCATATGTATATCATCAAGTTTTCCACAACATACAAGATTAAGCATTGTAGATATAGGCAGGAGAAGAGTTACAATATATATCTCGTAGCCCAGGCAAAAAGTTAAGAACTCATGATAACAGAAGACTTAATAATGTAGAATCTTCCATCCCAAACTGATGGCCACAGTGTGTGCAAGCCCCCAACATATCAGAGAAATAGCATACGCAGCCAACGAAGAAGGATTCGGGAAGAAAACTGAGTTTCTCCAGCCTGCATGTATAAGGCCATTGATTGGATCGGTTCAACTCCACCGGCAGGACATAAAGCTCCACCTGCCATAGCCACATGTAGATGGCGACGCATCAACCTATCTGGATTCTTGCCTAATCGAGCACCTCAGACAATGATCCTCCGCAGCACCTGAAAATAGTGCATCCACAGTATGCATTTGCAAAACCATTTCTACAAATTACTGTCAGATTGATGATCGTTGAAAGTCTACGGACATCGGCGATAGCCCATATTCCAGCAGATAGATCGAGTCATAAGTCATAACAATGGTACACCATGATCTAACTTGAGCCAAAAACAAATCTACAAGGGTGAGGATGGGGCCGACTAAGGATCCAGCCTGCTTCAAAGTGTCAAATGATGATGCCCTCGTACACACAAGCTTGATCGTCCTCCTGGCAGGCTTATTCATGAGCTACAGAGGAGAGATTTTGAGGATCTTGTACTTAGCGTCAAGGAAGTAGGAGCACACGCAGACGGCGAACATGGTTTTAGTGTTCTGCAAACTCAGAGGAGTGGAGCTCCGTCCACACAAATACTCTGTCATTACGATCAGGGTGGCTTGACAGAGGCTTAACTTGGAGCGTGAAGGAGCGCGGGAGCAGAATAAGCCATTGGACTTGACTACAGCTTCGAAGGCACAACGCGACAGCTCCACCATCACCAGAGACCACGGGGGAGCAAGAAGATGCTCCACCCGATAGTGGGAGAACGGAAATGGGAGGGAGAGAGTAACTCCTCCATCTCCCCTTCCCCATATGGATTAATGACGAGGGAGGAGTCCAATAAGTTCCCCAACTACCCCGCACATAAGCCAATTCTTAAATGCTACATGAAATTTCGAGCGCATTTGGTTTCTTAGAGTGGAAAAAATCCGAAGACCGTACAAAATTCGCAATCACCTGCAACTAACTTTGCCACAATTTTTTTATTTTTTTAAGTGAAAAGAGGGAGAGAAAGAAGTGAGAAATGTCCCTCCCCCTTCTCAAGGACAACCTTGAAAAAGAGATGAAAGAGATGCAGACAGATGCCCCTTGGTGTGTGTGAGAGATGTGCATATGAGAGAGTGAGAGAAAGAGAAGGGGGTTAGGGGATGTTCTTGTGCAACAAACAAAAATAAAGAACTAAACTACTCAGAAATTAACAAATAAGAGGTACCCTTGACCAACCGAAGGCCACACGTATTCAACCTTCTCCAAGTGTCAAGGTGCATCTCACGAAGTATGGACACACAAACTTGGAAAAACCAACGGCTAAAGGCCGACGTCCCCGGCAACGGCGCCAAAATGTTGAGAAAAGGGGAGCAACAAACCCTAACCGCCTCACATGGAAGTGAGAGGTTTCTCCAAGTTGGGGCAAAGAATGAGAGGAGAGGTTCACCCACGCTCATGGAGCAATGGAAACAATGGCCAACGTCACAAGGAGCAAAGGGGAACATCCTCCCAACCATGCACACACACATGCAAATCCATACACCAAGACCAACGCCATTGCACACAAGGAGGCAAGAGAGTAACAAATGACACCTTCTTCCATTACCAAAATGGAGGCCAAGGCCATGGCCAAAGGACCTCCTCTTTACAAGAAATAGCCTCTATTTATAGGCTAGTACAATTCCCCATGTGCTCCTTTTGACTAGTCAAAAAGGAGCACATGCCTAACTTCCATATTTCAAAAAGATCTTTTCTAACAACCAAATCTCCCAAGGAAGAAGAATACGTGCGCGTGGAGATTTTTCTAGCCTTCTTGACAAAGGTGAGCATTTACAACTAGGCTCCATAGCTTTAGTTTATGAGAAATATTAAAAAGTGTCTAGGGGGGGTTCTTATGTGAAATCCTAAATAGATACAAAAAGAGATATTATTTTGGTCTAGGGAGGGTTTCTATGTACAATTGTGGGTATGTGCATACCCTACAACCCAACAGTGATCAAAGTATGGCGCTCACTCAGCGCAATCTTCTCGTCCTTCAAATCGATCACAACTGACTCTAATCTCTCTCTGCATTTTGTTTATGCTCTTCCTCAAACCTCAACCATCAAGTTCTTCTAGTTCAATGATTTTCTGCACCTTTTCCTTCAATTGCTTACATGTTCTTGTTTCTGATTCTTGAACTGCCAAAAGGTCATCCTTTAAAGTTTGAATATCCGCGTCTTTCTGGATTGTCTCTTCTTCTTTCACCCTTTTCTCAGAGATAAGCTGAGAGACATCCTTCTCCAATTTCAAGATCAAACTGGCGCTCGTTGCAGCCTCCTCATCTAGAAGCTTGTACTTTTTTGCCAACGAGAGATGTTCATTTTTGAGGGAACAAAAGTTAGCTTCAATACTACAGCATGCCTCTAACTGTACATCAAGTTGTGTATTAAGTGCTGACTTTTCTGCAGTAAGAGTACTGGAAGTAGCAAACAACTCTTGAAATTTTTTTCATTTTTCTCCTCTAACTCTTGCTCTAAAACTGCTTAGAAAGTACAACTAGATGATATCATAACATGGAGAAACCTTAGTCTTTCTTCTTCATGACTTGGAGAATCTGTAAACCTGGGAATCACCATCAAAGACACTGAACCTGCACTAAGTTTCTTGAAATGATCATCTGAAAACCTTACGACAAGCTTTCAGCTCTAACGCAACTCTTCCAACGTTAACCCACACAACACCCCTCTGGCTCCTCATTGACAAAAAAAGAAAATCAAGACAGTAATCCAGAGGGGAAATACAGTGCAGCATCTTGTCCTTCACTCCTTGAACCTGACGAAAAGGGGAAGGGAGCCTCTGGATTGGCACTTAAGACCTTGAGCTTCTCACAAGCAGCTCGAAGATGTTGACATAACCAAGGATTGGGGTGAACATCAATTTTGTATTCTTGTTTGAACTTTTCACAAAAATAATTAAGAAGGACCTCATCAATATCCCTTCCACCCAATGACCAGTCAAAGACAAAACCAAGAACGTTCAAGTGTCCCTTCTTGAAGGCGACTACACACCTGCATGGATGCATGGCCAACATCCACAAAGACAACATTGATTGGATCAGATTCTGGCAAGTCTGCTTTGTAAATTCCATATGCAAGAGTTGTAGTTGTAGTTTCATGCATCAGCCGTAATGAATGGATGCCTTCCATTGCTGCAGCATTTAAGTTCTCTAGATCTTATTGGATAGTACATGTTGGACGTGTCCACAGTCCTACTCAGTTACATATGCACTCCTCACCATATAAACAGGGCCATAATCTGAAGGCTCGCACTTAAAACTTTATTACTATTCCTTTTGGTTTATTCTCAGGCTGGGTATCAGCTCATTATGTCCCTAAACCTAACAAATCCACAGAGAGAGTTTCAACTTCACTTCAACATTGTGCAAAGCATGAGAGCATTATGTGTCAACAAAGTATC
>CM035435.1:147940390-147942890 GCA_020310875.1 Ceratopteris richardii
TGGAAAAGGGTTTGCAGGTCAGGTTCAACCAATATGGAGCATTTGTGGAGGATCCCCAACATGGATTGAAGAGAATTTCCAAAGGAGAAAAGACAGGTAGCTTATTCACTTTTGAACTTGAAGATACAAGGAATATTGCAGTTTATAGTTACAAAGACCAAACACTATCAGAGCTTGAAATTTGGCATAAGAGATTAGGGCATATTGGTGAGAGAACTTGAAAGCAAATATGTAGATATCAATTTGTGCTTGGGATCCCTAATGTATCCAAGCAACACATAATCTATAAATGTGGTGCTTGTCAGTTTGGAAAATCTCACAGGTTACCTTTCTCAAGGAAAGGTTACATGCATGAGGACTACCTAGAGCTTGTCCATACAGATGTATGGGGACCAAGTAAGGATCCCTCAATTTTTGGATAAAGGTATTATGTATCTTTCATTGATGATTTGAATAGGTGGACTATCCTATATTTTATGAAGCACAAAGATGAAGTATTCAGTTGCTTTAAAAAGTATCTTGCACTTGTTGAGAACCAAACAGGAAGAAGTCTAAAGAGACTAAGGTCAGATGGAGGAGATGAGTACTTCTCAAATGAGTTTGATGCATTCTTGCAAGATAGAGGAATCAAGAGAGAAATTACAACAAGGTATACCCCTGAGCAAAATGGGGTGGTAGAGAGGAGAAATAGACTAATTGTTGAAACAGCTAGGTCCATGTTAAATGAGAAAGAATTACCTAATTACTTATGGGCAGAAAGTGTATCTACTACCACTTATCTTGTAAACACATTGCCATCCAAATCTCTTGATGGGATGACCCCATATGAAGCATGGCATGGTAGAAGACCTTCACTTTGACTTGGAAGAGGAATTTTCAAGACTCACTAAGGAAGAGCCTAATCAGATTGAAGACATCAACTCAGATCATGAGGACATCATCAACTTAGAAGAATTCAAGGCATGGAAGTCCAAAGTCAAAGTCAAAATGAAGAAGTTGGAGGATATACCTAAATCATCCAACCAAGCAATTAGAAGATCATAAAGGGAGAGCAAGAAGCCAATCAGGTATGGGTATGACACTTCTTTAGTTACTACGCACTTTGTTTATCTTGCAAAAGACTTGTCATTTGAAGAGCCATCATCATATGAAGAGGCAAAGACCAAGGCAAAATGGAAGGAAGCTATGAATGAGGAAATTGAAGCACTCAAGGAGAACGATACTTGGGAGCTAGTACCAAGGAAGGAGTCTATGAAGGTTTGGTTCTAGATGGATCTATAAGATCAAGAGGAATTCTGATGGATCAATAAGCAGGTACAAAGATAGACTTGTGGTTAAGGGTTTTGCACAAACCCAAGGAATTGATTATGAAGAAACCTTCTCGCCTGTGGCCAAAATGTCAACCACCAGGGTATTGGTAAGTGTGGCTGCATCAAAGAATTGGAACATGTATCAATTGGATGTAAAAAATGCAGATCTGAATGGCGCGATTTCAGAGGAGGCATACATGTCTCAACCTCCTGGCGATGAGGATCCAAGCAAGGTAACATATGTATGTAAATTGAACAAAGCTCTTTATGGATTAAAGTAGGCACCTAGGGCATGGAACCATAGGTTGACTACATATCTTAAGGATCAAGGATTCATCATAAGTAAACCAGATACTTCTCTGTTTGTTAAAAGGAGTAATTTAGAGGTAATATATCTATATGTATATGTTGATGATATCATACTCACAGATAATGATGCTAATGGCATCAAGCAAATTAAGAATCGAATGATGCAAGGGTTCAAAATCAGTGATCTAGGATCACTAAAGTATTTTCTTGGACTTGAGTTAGTCTATAATAACTTTGGAATTTACATTACTCAGAGAAAGTATATATAGGATATGTTAAAGAAGTTTCATTTGCAGGATGCCAAAGTAGCAAGCACTCCGATGGAGGTAAGCCAAAAGTTAAGTGCTCATGAAGGTGATGTGCTTGAGAATATTGCAGGTTACCAAAGCATAGTGGGAAGCTTGAACTATGCTACATTGATAAGGATTGATATTACTTATGGAGTTAGTGTTTTAAGCCAATTTATGCACAAACCTAGGGCACCTCATTTGGAAGCTTCCAAGAGGATTTTGAAGTACCTTAAGGGCACTCAAAATCAAGTATTATAATTTCCTTATACCTCAAATTTGGACATCAAGATATATTCAGATACAGATTGGGCACGTTGCAAAGATGATAGAAGAAGTACCTCAGGTTACCTATATTTTGTAGGTAGCAAACCTATATCATGGTCTTCAAAGAAGCAACCAACTATTGTGTTATCTTCTACAAAGGCAGAGTATAGAGGATTCGCCGATGCTACTCAAGAGGCTATATGGATCAGATTGTTATATAAAATTTGGGTTTGCATACTACATCTCCAATGCTTTTTGGAGATAATACAAGCTCATTACATCTTACAGCAAAACCTATTTATCATAATAGGACCAAGCACATAGAGG
>CM035435.1:147955390-147960390 GCA_020310875.1 Ceratopteris richardii
CTTATCAATCAATAGATATACACACATTTATCAACTCTGGTTCTCTGTGTCATCTTCTTCAAGTCTGTCAACGTCAAAGGAGCATATCTCAGGGTCTACTGAACCAAATCAAGTGATCTATAGCTCATTGGAACCAGCTCAAGGTCTACTACAAGCATACAAAATCTCGGAGGATTTCATTCAGCCATTTGGGAGAAATCCGGTTCGAAGTGAGGTCTACTACAAGCATACAAAATCTCGGAGGATTTCATTCAGCCATTTGGGAGAAATCCGGTTCGAAGTGCACACTGGTCTGTGTCTGCAGAATTCCTAAAAAGTCGAGGGTGATTATAATTTTGCTAAACTTATTTCTCAGTGCATAGTTTATCAATTGAAGTGATTCCACTTGTGATTGGTAGCTTACTAAGGTACTTTAATACTCCCAAAAGGAATTGTTCCAATTTTAAGTGTGCTGGTCACACTGAGTAAAAGTCTGAGCAGGTATCACTACAGGAATAGAAAGTTTTTCTTGATTCTTGAAGTACCAAGTTATCTGTTTTGGTTTGATCGTTACCCAAACCATTTTCAAAGTACATATATGGTTTCTTTGTGTCATTTGGAAGCTAAGCAAGTGTACTAAGCATATCTGAAGAGAAAAGAGGGCAAGTGTGAAGCAGGTTTTGCAGCACCAACTGATTTCCTGAGTGCATCCAACCATCACTCCCAACAGTGGTATTAGAGCAAATAAGGTAATCATGGGTGATGGTTTCCCTTCCTTCATTGACAAATTGGACAGAAACAATTATCAAGCTTGGTCATTGAGAATGAAGACCTATCTACAAGGGAGAAGTCTATTTGGATACATATCAAGAGATGAGGAGTTGCCCTCATTCAAGACTAGAGGACTACCTACAAAGGATGAACATGAAAGGCTCAACCAATGGTGTGCAAAGGATGCTTTGGCAAGGTCTTATCTCTTAAACTCTATATCTGACTTTCTTTTACCTCATGTAAGGAACTGTAAGACTTCCCAAGAGACTTGGGAAACCTTGTCAAACTACTTTTCTTCCAACACAAGGGCTAGGAAGAATCAATTATGGATTGAGTTCACAACCCTTAGGAAGTAGCCCAAGCAATCAGTCTCAGAGTATGTGACAAAGATTAAAGATGTGGCAGACCAGCTAGCAAGCATTGGAGAGGAAATAGAAGAGGAGCAAATAGTCAGGCAAGTAACAAATGGACTCAAGGCAGATGATAAGTGGGAAAGTTTCACCACTGCAATGGACCTCTATATGGACATGCATACCCCTGATCTCACAACACTCATGGGCCAACTATTTACACATGAAGCGAAGTTTACAAAGGCTGGAGATCAATCAAAAGGTAATAATCCCTCTGCTCTCTATACTGAAAAAAAGGTTAAAGATAAAGGCAAGAAGAAACAGGATGAAGAAGGCTCTACCTCTCAAGCTAATTATGCAGGAAGAGGTAGGTCATCTAGAGGAAGAGGCAGAGGAGGTAAGTCAGGTAGGGGGAGACCCTACAACTCATCACCATGCAACATTTGTGGATTGTCTAATCATACCACAGATGAATGCTACAAGAACTACAAAAATCAGAGAGGAAGAGGCTACTCAAGAGGTGGATACTCTCAAGGGAGAGGCAGATTCAACCAACATCAAAGCTACAATGGATACAACAACCAATACAACAACAACTACAACAACAACCACAATGGAAACTACCAAGGTGGATTCAGAAATAGAAGAGACTACAACAATTACACAGAGGAGCAAGATGACTCCCTATTGATCATGAATATGACCTCCAAGATAGGTACAAATGATGATCATTTATTTTACATTGACTCAGGATGTTCTAACCATGTAGCTGGCAATGTGGCACTACTTTCTGATTTGGAAGAGCCCAAGGGAAAACATCAGGTACAAACAGGTGATGACACTAAACACTCTGTTGTCAAAATTGGAAATGTGAAGACATGTGATGGTAATCAGAACCTATTAAGCAGGGTACTCTATGTACCAACAATAACTAAGAATTTAATGAGTGTTGGTCAGATTGTGGAGAAAGGTTTGCAGGTCAGATTCACACAACATGGAGCATATGTGGAGGATCCAAAACATGGATTCAAAAGGATAGCCAAAGGGGAGAAATCAGGTAGATTGTTTACATTTGAGCTAGAAGACACCAAAAATATTGCTTTGTATAATTATAAGGATCAGACACTTTCAGTATAGATTTCTTGCAGGAAAGAGGCATCAAAAGGGAGATCACTACAAGGTATTCACCTGAACAAAATGGGGTAGCAGAAAGAAGGAATAGACTTATAGTAGAAACAGCTAGGTCTATGCTTAATGAGAAAAAGTTGCCAAATTACCTATGGGCAGAGAGTGTATCCACTGCCACTTATCTCATCAATAGGTTGCCATCCAAATCACTTGATGGCATGACACCATATGAAGCTTGGCATGGTAAGAGACCCTCTCTGGATCATTGCAAAATCTTTGGTTGTGTAGCATATGTGCATATTCCCTCACAGGTAAGAGGAAAGCTAGATCCCAAGGCTGAAAAATGTATCTTCATTGGTTATGATTTGAACCAAAAAGGATACAGATTCTACAACCCCACAAACAAAGGGTTCAAGGTAAGCAGAGATGTCATATTCAATGAAAATGATTCTTGGTATGAGAATGAATGCAGGAAAGTGAGTCTACCCTATGACATAGATGAAGATTTTCCAAAGCTTACTAAGGAAGAACCAACTCAGCAAGAAGATTCAAGCTCAGATGATGATACAATAAATCTTGAAGAGTTCAAGGCTTGGAAGTCCAAAGGGAAGATGAAGATGAAGCAATTAGAAGATAAACCAGAAACTTCAACCCAAGCAATGAGGAGATCTCAGAGAGAAAAGAAGAAGCCTATCAGATTTGGGTATGACACATCACTTGTAACTAAACATTCGGTATATCTTGCAAAAGACTTGTTGAATGAAGAACCAGGTACCTATGAAGAAGCAATTACAAAGCCAGAATGGAGAGAAGCCATGGATGAAGAGATAGAAGCTCTCAAGGAAAGTGATACTTGGGACTTGGTACCCAAGAAGGACTCTATGAAGGTGATAGGATCCAGATGGATCTACAAACTAAAGAAGAATTCAGATGGAACAATAAACAGATATAAAGCTAGGTTGGTAGCCAAGGGTTTTGCACAAACCCAAGGCATTGATTATGAGGAGACATTTTCTCCTGTGGCCAAGATGCCAACTATCAGAGTATTGGTGAGTGTAGCTGCATCCAAGAATTGGAACATGTACCAATTGGATGTGAAGAATGCATTCTTGAATGGATGGATATCTGAAGAAGTCTACATGTCACAACCACTTGGCTATGAAGATCCAAATAAGGTACATTATGTTTGTAAATTGAAGAAGGCTCTGTATGGTTTGAAGCAGGCACCTACAGCATGGAATTACAGATTGACCACCTACCTCCTAGACCAAGGATTTGTGATGAGCAAAGCAGACACTTCTCTATTCATAAAGAGAAGTAGTACAGAGGTAATCTACTTATGTGTCTATGTTGATGACATCATCATTATAGGTAATGATGTCAATGGAATTAGACATATCAAAGGACAGATGATGAAAGAATTCAAGATCAGTTATCTTGGATTATTAAAGTATTTCTTAGGTCTTGAATTGATCTACACAAATTCAGGTATCTACATCACTCAAAAGAAGTATGTACAGGATATGATCAAAAAGTTTGGCTTGCAGGATGCTAAGGTATCAACTACTCCAATGGAGGTTAACCAAAAGCTAAGTGCTCATGAAGGAGAAGAAATCAAAGACATTACAGGATACCAAAGTATGGTAGGTAGTTTGAACTATGCTACCTTGACAAGAATTGACATAGCATATGGAGTAAGTGTGCTTAGTCAATTCATGCACAAACCTAGGGTACCTCACCTAGAGGCAGCAAAGAAAATCTTGAAGTATCTGAAGGGAACACAAAGTCATGGTTGGTATTTTCCTTATACATCAGATATTGACATAAAAGTCTACTCAGATGCAGATTGGGCAGGATGCAAGGATGATAGGAGGAGCACCTCAGGTTACATTTGTTTTGCAGGAGATAAGCCTATTTCTTGGTCAGCCAAGAAGCAACCTACAGTGGCATTGTCATCCACTGAAGCAGAGTATAGAGGGCTTGCCAATGCAACTCAAGAAGCTATCTGGTTGAAGCTTCTATATACAGAGTTAGGTCTACACACAAGACCACCTATTATCTTTGGAGACAACACTAGCTCTCTTCACCTTGCAGCAAATCCAATTTATCATGCCAGAACCAAACACATAGAGGTTCATTACCACTATGTGAGAGAGAAGTTACTTAGCAAAGAGATTCAATTGACATATGTGTCTACTAATATGCAATGTGCAGATGTACTTACAAAGGCATTGGATGGAAACAAGTTATGCAGATTCAAATCTATGATTGGATTGCAGGAAGTGATTGAAGAATGAAAGAGAAGACTTAAGCCAAAGTGTTTGGCTTGAGGGGGAGCTGTTGGTGCTTATCAAGCCTTCACACATTGGCTTGGAACATTGGAAATTTGAAGATGGATTTGGAACCTTTGAAAGATATCTCTTCATGAAGGATAAGGCATAGGAACTCATACTTATGAGTTACTATCTTTTACCCCTTGTAAAAGTCTATTTGACTTGACATTTATTTGTAATCACTTGAAGTCATTCACCTACCTCATTAGTCGTGGAAAAGAGAATAGTTAAGTGGAGAGAATATCTCCCTACTTTTAGAGGAGAGATTCAAGGGAGCCTAAGTTTGAATTTGAAATTCAAATCACAATCAATTCCTATAAAAACTCTATTTGAAAAGTCGCGGTTAGTTCACTCACTTCAGCTCACTCCCCGAGGCATATCTTCATTGTAACTGAGTGTGTGTTAGTGCTACTCCATAGCCTACACCACTACACCTCAA
>CM035435.1:147982890-148000390 GCA_020310875.1 Ceratopteris richardii
CGCTCCACATGCAGCCAATTGACTTGACATTCCAGGCTCTTCACAAGTTCTACCAAGCCTCGGTCATGAGATCCAGTGTCCTTGCTTTTACTTGCTCTCACAGTCTCCGTCGACGAAGTAACTCCACCCTTGTCAACTTCCACATACAATGAGGATAAACACCTATCGGATTGATTCGTTGCGACCTTTACGTCAGTCACCTCTTTTGAGCCACACACATGCTCGCATAGTCTCTTTTTCCCGCAGTCCGCACATGTGGGGACAAAATCCAACGGGGTGCATACACGAGGGCAATATTTGGCTCTATGCCCAATCTGCTCGCAACACCAGCATCTCACATAATTTGATATCGGGCCAAATTGCCACCCTCGGTTCACATGATGTCTCATGGTCGGATGAGAATATATCCATCTCCTATTTTGTCCAAAATTCGGTTGCCGCATGTTGGCCTTCTCAAAACCACATGCTTGCTTTTGTTGGGCCATTTCTCTAATGAAGGTCAAAGAAGATCTGGGATCGACTTGGTTGTGCCACACGATTGGGGCACCAAGCGAACTCGTAGCAATCTCTATGAGATGTGCTAAGCCAATTCCCGACAGACGCACCAAAATGTTTGTGGCTCTAAACCCAAGGGAAAGTATGCTAGTAAACGCTATTGATTTACCTAAGTCACTCGGATTTGGCCTATTGGCATTCCTATAAGCCCACAATCATACTCACATCTATCGGTAGAAGAGAGAGAAAAGAAGATTCGAATACATATGCACACCAATACCTCCTCCCAAGGTTGACTCTCGCCCTCTCACTTATATGTTCATGCAAACACTCCCTCAATCACATGCACTATCAGGCCATCTGCTTTGCACCCGCTTGTCTCTTCTTACCCTATGTGCACACACTTTCTCTATTCATACTGAGCCCCCCCCCCTTCTCGCATATGACTCAGATGCACAATCACACATTCATATGCGTTTGCACCAACACATTTTCATATATGCACAACTTCAAGTATACACTCAGATCTGCAGCCAATCAGACGCACTCGATTAGGCACTCTCACTCACGTGCTCTCGCTCCTTCATGAGCTCTCCTTCACACTCACATTCTCAAATGCATACACATACACCCAATTGTTCTCTTCGTCCTTTCTCATACACCCACCTCTCTCTTTGTTCTTCTCTCTCTCTCTCTTTCTCACTCGCTTTCACTTTCTCATTTTTTTTTTTTACATACACACACTTTTGTGCTCACACACACTTTCACATGCACTCATACACACACTTCCTCACTGATTCACTCTCGACCCCCCCCCCCCTTGTCCCTCTTTCTTAGCATCTCCACATTCATATTACGGAGTCTTCTATCCACTTAACAATAACTCAAGATCATGTAAGGAACAATTCTTCATCACACCAAGATTTCACCCTTGCGGAACCTCCTTTCTCTATGCAACTGGGATGGTAGTTCCTTTAAAACCCTTTTTTCAGGGAACATAATACTTCTAAACTGTTGCCTTTCACATATGAAAGCATAAATACTCCTAATTGAAGGTCCTAAACAGTCATATAATACTTTCAGCACACATAAGAACTTTTGTAAGCTCTTGTAGGTATGAAAGAAACCAAAAGTGCAACCAACAAAGAAATGTGTTTCATTAAGATGTGAATGATGAATAAAGAAAATGGATTTGCCAAAATAGCAGAGAAACCTGGAAAACCTTAAAGCTTGGCATCCTTTCTGTGAATTTGCTTGGACTGAAATTTTAAAGCTGATTTCCTTCCTCCCTTCATGTGCCAATAACCTCTATTGTATATTGCGCATCCTTAGCCCCTTTTCATGTAAATACATTATTTGACTCTGCACATCATCTTTAAATGTTTTTCTAACAGAATTCTTGGACCAAAACCATCCCATGATTTAATCAACTCCATGTACTGCAAATGTTCACTTTACTTGAAGGAAACTGTTCTGAACTCAGTTTGCAGCTTGATTCGACAAAACATACAGGTGTTCCTCCTATTAATCATATATATAACACCATCGCATGAAAGAGATATTGGCATGGAAGTTCTGTTGCTTACAAGCCTACTCCAAACATGTTTGCTAGGAAGCTGTGGCGAAAACTTCATCTCGTCTCAAGCGGAAACTTGATTCCCTCCCAAATGATCTCCTCTGCACTACTCCATCTGCATACATAAGTCACGTTGTGTCTCTAAATGCCCCACTAAATCCAACAGATAACTCTTGCCTTCATTACTTAGAACAGAAGCTCCCAAGTCTTCAATAGCACAGAGGATGTGTGATGAAGCTCCTTCTTTCTACTTTGATAGCCATTCTCGAATCCTGTCATGATCTCAATGTTGATCCCTATCTCGATCACTGCTTCGTCTCTTTCAATGCAAACTTCATCTTCTTCCTTGCCGCCATCCCCAACTTTAAGCCTTCGAGCTCATTGACTGAACTATCCACCTTCTCCTCTGTCCTCCGACTGTAATGCTCCCTTCTATTCTAGTTTTCTCTTTGGTACGTTGTTACGCTTTTGCCATAAACCTGCGGAAAGGAGAGAATCCCAAAAAAAACGTCTAGGGAAAACACCCTTATGCTTCTAATCCCTGAACGAGGCTCGCCCTCCTCCTTCCTGTTTTCTTTCTCCCAGCACACCCCGAAGAGAGAGTGAGATCCCTCTCCAGTCTTCCTCAGAGCTCCCTGTACAAAAAAACGAAGAAGAAGCTCCACTCGCGTCTCCCTGTGATATATACCTCTCCCCCAATCACACAGAGTAGAAAAAAACAAAAAACGCTGAAGAAGCGAAGAAAAACCCTTCGTAGCTTTTCTCCCCTTTTCAATATCACTTGAAGAACAAGCCAAATTAAAAACGGAAAAGAGAGATAAAGGTCTGCCGCCCAATTCGTGTGAGAAAAACAAAAGAAGTTTCTACTTTCTGCACACAAAACGGAAAGCGGACAATTTTGTTTTTATCCTCTGACAATTAGAACGGCCAGCCTTTGGGATAAGAACAAAGAAATGGCTGAACACCTCCACATCTCTGAATTCTTTTTCAATGAGGTGTCGAAGATCAATTTCCAGAAATCCTTCAAACGATGGTATTTGATGATTGATAAGAAAGCATCCCCCCCTGAAACAAAGCCGCTTCTAATTTCCTCTGCACGTCAGTATTTCTTATGTTTTTAGGAGGCTTCTCCATGCTCAATCCCTGCGAAGCAACTTCTCAGAACCCTTGATGATAAAATATCCTCCAACTTCAAAAGCACAATGGCATTTTTCAAGTGAAACCTTTTCTCCACATCCCTGCAATCTGCAATAAGAAGATCCCACCATCACCGGAATCCTCCAAATCGAAACATTCTTCACAGTTTCTTCTTGTTCGAGTTCTTGTCCTTTCCCGTTCAAACAGTCCATGCTTGACTTCTCATTATAATTCATAGTCGATAGCCCTGTTTTCCTTTACCAATATTTGTATATACATTGACCACCATGACAAAAAGCCATGTCTCCAAGTATTGCCTCCCTTGACAGCCTCCCTTTTTGACCAAGAAGTTGTCGTGTTACCTCCAAATACTTCTCATCAATCATCAAATCCACTCTTCAAGTACCTGAAATCAAACGTATTTTCCTACCAAATAGAACCACATTAGTGCATCAAAACCAACCATTTTCTGAGCTAACAATCATTAATCCATAGCTTTAAGCAAGCTCCTACAGAATCAGTGAGATTGGCAGCAAGAAGATTCAAACAATATGTGGATAGGTGCCCCGTGGAAGAGAGGCCCACCCAAAACAAAATGGTGTCATTATTTTTGGAAGGATTATTGAATGGATCATTAAGATCTCTGGTGTACATGAAGAGAGTTCAAACCCTGCAAGAATGCATGAAAGAATGTATTGACCTAGAGGACAATCTAGCTGAGGATCTGAAAATACCTCAAGGTAGTATAAAGAGTGAAGATTCAACAAGCAGCACATCGAACCCTAGGAACAATGTAGAGGAAATAGCCGATTTAGTAGCAAAGAAACTGAATGTTCAAGGACAGAGGAAAAAAAAGCAAAAAATGATGAAGAAAACAAGCCTCAAGAACAATTTGAAGTGCCCGCCCACTTCAAAAAATATGAAGTAGAAGAGAGAAGAATTGCTATTCAAATGCCAAAACGAAAAGCACAGCCAGGAATAGCATATGACAATAAAGAACAGACCAAGAAAATAGTAGTAACCTTAGAGGAAGGAGAAGAACGATGTACTTTCATAGGACAAGATGTCTCAATGGAGGAAGAACAAGAGTTAATACGACTCATAAGGGAATACAAGGATGTCTTTGCTTGGACCTATAAGGATTTGAAAGGAGTAGACCCTTCTATATGTGCTCATAGAATCCCTATGACATCTGAAGCTAAACCTTCCAAACAAAGACCATACACCTATAACGATGTTTACTCAGCAAAGATAAAGGAAGAGATAGATAAGTTGTTAGAAGTTGGGTTCATATATGAGATCGAACACACGAATGGGTGTCGCCTTTGGTGGTTGTACTGAAAAAGAATGGTAAGTTAAGAGTATGCATAAATCTGGAAAAAGTAAATGCCGCTACCATAAGGGATAGTTACCCATTACCCATCACGGATCATCTTTTGGAAAGAGTGGCAGGGAAGGAAGTTTATAGTTTTTTGGACGGCTTTTCAGGCTATAATCAGGTAGCCATTGCTCCTAAGGACCAACATAAAACAGCCTTTGCAACTGAATGGGGAGTATACGCCTTTAGGGTTATGCTTTTCGGCCTAACCAATGCCCCAGCCACTTTCCAAAGATTGATGTGCCATGTATTCAAAGAATTCCAGAGAAAGAGTATGGAGGTATACGTGGATGATTTATGCACTTATTCAGCTATACGATCAGAGCATATCCCTGAACTAGGAATGATCTTTGCCAAATGTCGACAATATAGGGTATGCCTCAACCCAGAAAAATGTGTCTTCATGGTTCGACAAGGAAAAATATTAGGACATATAGTCTCTAAAAATGGAATTTCAACTGATGAAGACAAAATCAAAGTAATTCTAGATTTACCGAGACCAAAGACTGCTAAAGAAGTACAAGCATTTATGGGACATTGTGGATACTAACGAAGATTTATACATATGTATGCCATAATTGCTAGACCTCTTTATGCATTATTGACACAGTTTAACTGGATTGAAGAATGTGAAAAGGCCTTTAGCGAATTAAAGAGTCGATTGAGTTCAGCCCCAATCCTTCGAGTACCTAATTGGAACAAACCATTTCATATTCACGTGGATGCTTCCAAGTTTGCCATTGGTTGCATCTTAGCTCAACCCGCAGATGCAGGAAAGTTAGATCACCCTATAGCCTATGCCAGTAGACAATTGAATCAAGCAGAACGCAATTATACCACGGCTGAAAGAGAAGGCCTAAGAATGTTGTATGCAATAAAGAAGTTTCGACACTACTTATTGGCAAACAAATTCAAAATCTTCATAAATCATCAAGCCCTATTGTACTTAGTCAATAAGCCTTGTAATACAAGACGACTAGTACGATGGTTTCTATTGTTGATGGAATTTGATTTTGAAGTAGTAGTCAAGAAAGGGAATACCCACATAAGAGCAGATCACTTATCAAGGATGACACATGGGGAGCCACCCATAGGAGTACCCGATGATCTGCCAGACACGTACCTGTTTAACCTCGAAGTATGTCCCCAGTGGGCAGAAAAATTGATCCCCATACTCACACATGGACCTAAAGATGGTCACACCAAACTGAACTCGACCTATGGAAGACTAAAAACCTTCATATCATTGCTGGAAGCTTGTATCACCAAGACTCAAAGGGATTACTCATGAGATGCGTAGAAGAAGAGGAACAGGAAATGTGGCTTCAGAAAGCACATGTAAATCAATGGAAAACTCATCTAAATGCAAATGGAACATGGCAAACACTAAGGAGATTGGGCATATATTGGCCAACCATGCAGAGGGATGCGCATAACTATGTATCAGCCTGCCCAACCTGTCAAGAACGGAATCCAGAAGAGAACTCCACTCTATGCTACTCCACTATAGCACCAAGATGGAGCATGCCTCTGGTGAAGTCTTTAAAGACCCAAGAGTACCCAGAAGGAGCCACTTTAGCAAGAAAACGAGCACTTGTTGAACAAAGCAAGGACTACGCTCTTATTAGAAAACAACTCTTCAAACGAGGAAGAGATAATCATTTGCGAATGTGCATTCATGAAGACGAGTATCTTGCTGTTTTAGAGATGGCAGATACAGGAGCTGCAGGAGGACATTTCTCTGCAGATAAACAGCAAAAATGATTCTCTTTGCACGAATGTGGTGGCCAACTTTACATCAGGATGCAGCCACATATGTTCAACGATGTGATACATGTCAACGAACGAAATATCCAATTAGGAGGGATGAAATGCCACTAAAACCCATGATGAGTGCCAAAGCTTTTACTAAATGGGGAATAGACTTCATAGGACCTATTAGCCCCCAAGCTAAAGGATCCCATGCCGAATATATAATTGTAGCCACAGACTATCTGACCAAATGGGTTGAAGCCAAAGCAACCAAGAAAAATGACGCAAGAACTACTGCCAAGTTTCTCTTCGAGAACGTTTTCACTAGATTTGGACTACCGATAGAAATTGTGAGTGATAGAGGTACGCATTTTGTGAATGAAGTGATAGAAGCATTACTGAATGGCTGGTGTTAGGTCAAGACTGGATATACGAATATGAGGTGACTATCCAATTGGCCTTAGGATACATCTCAGCCAAGATTGGACATCGTGAAGTATTCAGCATGCTAGACGAACGACCAATCAAAGCTGCAAGTATAGAGCCAAAAACTCACTCAAATGAACAAAGTGATGCATGTATGTTCACTAGCACTATGGAAACCCCTTCATCAAGTACTTCATGTGAGGACCCACCGAATCCTGCTTGCATACCATCTTCTAATCTAGCAAGTCACATGAGTGTCATTCTATCTGAAAACAGCCTTAGCGAAGAACCATGCACAAGAGAGACTAGTTCTCTGAGTAATCCCAAGTCTGCACCTATTAGAATATACCCCATTCCTTACACTCGACAAGCTTGGATAAGGAAGGACAAAATGGATGCATATCTTCAACAGAAGAACTACTTGCTACAGCAGAAGAACCCACAGAACCAATATGGAAATCGCTCTGGATATTCAGTTCCACAAAGAATTACTAAAGTATGGATTTCGAAGAAGGTGATAGCCGCCCAATCGGACCGCACACAAATATGGATTCCCAAGTCATGTACTCAAAGGAAAATCATTAAAAAGGACGAACCAATGAACAGGGAAAATCAGTATGATCTAAAGGCAAAGTGACAGAAGCTAAACTGCTACAGGATAGAGCTGGAGTCTACATACAATTCACATGTCATTCCAAGATTCAAAAAGCAGACAAAGCAGAAGCACCAAATGAGAAGCATCACAATCACTAGGAAGGTTGGGAACACGATTTCTCCCGACATAATAAAGCAGATTTGGATGTCGAAAGACAAAGCAAGCTGTATACATCTACCAAATAATTCGAGTTGCACGCATTTGGAGTAACCAGAATCCAAAGTATACATGATAGGGCCACATTACAAGGCCAAGCATTCGGCACGCTATTCTTCTATTTCATGATAGTGAAGCACATTTTCCTCTTGAGAAATAGGAGAGCACTTGTACATAATTTAAAGAAAATTACTAAAAAAATTAATAACTGCTTCGGCTATGAACTAACTTTTCTGTTTTTCTTTCAGACACAAACATAAGAATATCTAAAAGTATGAAAAATCCCAGGTATTACCTTTCTCACACCCACGGGGAAGGGACGACACCATTCACTCGGAGCAATGTCAATCTTATGAAGAACAAATGAAGGAGGATTTCTGATACTATCTTGCCACTAATTCATACTCTATATTGAGTGCAGATGGCATCTACTAACTCTGAAGAGACGCAAGTGGAAGAGGTCCAGCTTCTTCCCTTGGAATCCATAACAAAAGCAAGAGGTCATTGGTTTCTGGATGACCAACCAGTGTCGGACCTCATTTTCATGGCTACCATCAAGATTATAGACAGGGATCACTACTTCCCTATTATTTCCCAAGACTTTAAGACCATCATACAAGGATTACCGTGCATGACGGATGTCTGGACACAAGCAAGAATAGATGAATTTCTCAGACTACCTATTTGTCTGCCAGATTTCCAGAGGTGTACGCAAGTTATGAATACACTCCAGCTTGCACCAAATAAGATATCAGTTCCTGAACCAAGAGTACTGGACAAAGTGGGTACATGGAAAACAATTCAATTCACTCATGAATTGATCAACAAAGCTTTCGGATGGAATCAAGAAGGGCTCACTAATGTCAAGGAGGAATGTCATGATCCAAAAAAGAGATCCTTTTTGGATATCAACAGAACTGCTATTGAGGAGGTTGTCCGCTTAGTGCATCAGTACTTTTGTTTTCCTAGTATGCATAGATACACAGCACCTCAAAAGATCGTGGTACAACTGCTTTCACATGCTATGAGGCAAGTCGGTAATAAAGTAAATATGGCTCCATATGTTCAAGAACGTCTATTTGAAGCCAAGAAGAAGTGGGGTCAGAAAAAGTTTCTCAATGGCAGTTCAGCTCTGACCTTACTCATCTATGAGGCACTTGATATGAAAAACTGCCTACGTGAGATGCAAACCTCGGAGGGGCTAGCCAAATACGCCAAGTCAGCTACGGTTCCCAAGAAAAAGAAAGCAGATATCGCTGTTGAAGAAGTAGGAACCAGTTCACAGAAACCCATGAGGAGCACAAAGCGACTTAGAGAGGAAGAAGCCCAGGTTACACCTCAATCAAAGAGGACACATACTTTGCCGAAGATTCCTGTAGCCCAAATACCAATCACCAAGAGAGACCTCTCCGCAGCCCTAGAAGCGACACATCAGTACATGCAAGGGCAAGTAAATCTAAATGTTCAAGATCATCATTACAAACAAGCAAGTCAAGAGAAGCAACAACGGAGTAAAGAAAAGACCCCAGAACAAGCCGCCAGATACAAAGCACTGGGCTTAGAAGACTCGAGTTCCAATGAAGAATCTAGTCCTGAGAAAGATACTTTGGACACAAACATAAGGACAGAAACTCACGAGGAAGAATGGACAGAGATTAATCAAGTTGAAGTCACACCAGACAACCACCAAGAAAAGGCAGAAAACATAGAAGAATCCATTGAACCCGAGCATGTAATTCAATTAAATTATAAGTCAAAGATTAGTATCAAGGAAACTACACTATCGAATAAAGGAGTAATGCCACCTATCAAGGAAGAAATGCAAACTCCAGTGGATGAAGATTCAGACCTACACAAAAATAGACAGCAAATTGTGATTGAAGTACCGGATAATACACCTCAAGGCAAGATGGACCACATGGAGGCTGAGCCAAGGATACAACTCCACATTAGGCAGCCCCATGACACTACATTACATGTAGCACAAGGAAAAGATGTGACAACAGGAACAGAACCGAGTATTCCTAAAACATGGTTAAATGTGGATGTCACACAATTAAAACCTGTGGTCAAGCAGATGATACAAACGGCCATGGATACACAACAACAGATGATGGATACAGATGCAGACTACGACAAAGCCATGAGGGAAAAGAATCAGTTCCAAATTATGAGTGAACAACTATCTGCACAATTAATCCAGGCACAAAAAGAGATTGCTGCCAAAGGAACTGAGTTACTTCAGGTAAAAACACAATGTGACACATTGATGACCCAACATCGTCAACTCCAAGTACAACTAATGGACTTACAAAGATTACATGAAGTCAGCGAGGCTGACAAAGAGCGAATTAAAGCTAGGAGTCACCTGCTTGAAACACAACTGAAGGTATACATGGAGGAGAATGACACTTTACAAAACAGAAACAAAGAATTAATGAAGTCATTACTATATGATCAACCCATCGAAAAACAAGAAACAACAGATATTGATCAGAAAGAGTTAAGCGATCAGATAACAAAATATGCAGATTTGCTGAAACAAGAGCAAGAATTGAGAGAAGAATGGGAACGTAAGTACATTCAAGAAACAAATGAGCTAAAAAAGCAGTTGAATATAGCCCATGGAAAACTTGCAACAAGTTAAAGCAAAAACATGGACAATGTAGCAAAAATTGGCAATGAACTGCTTGCAGCAAAAGAAGCACTCAGAGCAGCCATGCAAGAAGTGGAAGAGAAGAATGCATGCATAGCACAATTAGAGATCCAAGTAAAGCAGAAAGCACCAATCGGGACACCAGTAGAGCCAACAAAAGAGAATCCTACTGACGAGGTAGAGGTACGTCCTCTATCTCCCCCGATTTATAATTCTCCAATACACGAGCAGATGGCGGACATACATGATGATCATCCAATGTCATACACTGCAGAAATAGGTCAAAAGGAACGGGCACTACTGGTGTCCCGGTTGACAGAAAATTTTGAAAATGAAGTCATCAAAGTCATGAAGGAAGCAAAGATCAAGGGTAAAGACTTGGATATGATTATGAAGCCTTTCAACATTCCCTACGAACTGATGAAAGAGAAAACAAGACAATATATAAAGAAGATTACATAGAAAAATCCAGACGAGTAGCTAAACTTCAAACATGACACATTCGCATACACTCAAGAAGAATTTGAGGATGCACAACCTGTTTGGAGAAGGAAATTTTTGGAGAGAAATCCTACACTACGGGTGCATTGGCAAGCAGCACCATATTTACTACAGGTAAACCCTTCTTTTTGCCCAACACCACGTCGCAAAGAAGCACGTGAATTTTTGGAAATGCAAAAGACCGGTGTAATCAATATACAATGGCTAAACTATCCACTCCTTCCAAGTCCACCACATAATTATTTACCTACAGAAGATTACATGGTAAAAACAATTGAATTTTGGCTGTAGACTTATGCTACCGTACCAGATTTAACTATCAACCTGACAAATAAAATACTCAGTATGATACTGACAGTATTGAAGGTCTTCAAGCATGCGGCATATACATTTCTGAACTTTATTGGAATTAACCAGGGAACAGATATCCTTGTTTTTTATCTGTCCGTCATGCCTAGCCGACCTACAATAATGGCTTATTACTCTAGACTCATGTTTTTGCCAAGTACCTATATGCAAACTTTCAAAGAAGCGTTTTTTATAGAGTTTTTTGAAATAGATTCAGAAATCTTTTTGAAGATGTCATCCAACCTCAATGCGAGATTAGTGGCATATGAACTTAGTTTTTTTGTTGATCATAGACAACCACCTAACGATGGAGTAAAGGCAGAACAGTGGAAACAGTTAATGATACGTGAAGCCAATTTGCTTAATGAAACAGAGCAGAAAGTGTATAGAACATACTCCCGTCGACTTCCAAAGCCCGTCGAGGACGACAGAGTTCAGGAGGGGGGCAGTGTTGAGGGAGAATCAAGCAAAAAGAAGAAAAGAAGAAGACAACAAAAGAAGCTTCACTGAAAAGATCATATCCGAAGATACATCTCTGCAAGAAGCCCCGCAAGGGCGCAACACCCATCTCTGCACAGAGCCCCGCAAGGGCACGCATTAAGGAAAAGCACGTAAGTGGAAGGAGGGACCAGGGCCAGAAAAGTATCCATGAAGATGTGCAAGAAGATAATTGGTAGGTACTAATCCTTCCGCTGACAACGTGCAGTGAAAAGAAAGTAAACAGGCTCAAAGCAATACAACAGGGTCACATGTGTGCAACCAAGACAAATCAGAGGGCCACAAGCAAGACATATGTCACTGGTGGCGTGCGTGGCAACCCAACTGAATACAGCAACCCAGATATGTGATATACGGAATACCAAGGGGCAAAACAGAAGCAAAGAACATAGATCGGATAAAATAACAAATTCTCTGACGGTCCTTATTGCTTCTCCGACCACTGGGTGTGTGTATTCAGACCTCTTAAAGCAAGCCGAAGACAGAAGCAAAGGACAAACCTCGGATAAGATAATCAATTGTCTGACGGTCCTTATTGCTTCTTCGACCACTGGATGCGTGCACTCAAAAGACTTAAACAAGCAGTCAATGAGAAGATAAAACCTGTCAAGGGACGACAGAGACGAAGAGGGGGAGAGTGTTGCAGAGCAAAGAGAGCACAAGGCAAAGAAAAAGAAGGGACCCAAAATTTTCCGATTTGGACACCTTATTTTTGTATCATAACCATTCTTGTAATATATTTTCCGTTGTAAAGGCACTAGAGGAGTCCTCTAGATGCATCCCCACTGAAGATTAGTAGCTTACCCATGTAAATTAGTAGGAAATTAGCCTTTTAGTGAATAAAGTACCGGTCTCTTGTGTGAAAGGACCATTTTTAGGGCACAAGTATATAAGTCAATTTGTGACTCTTTGTAAAGACTTTTTGCCATTGTGAGAATCAAGAGCACAGAAATTCAAATTTGTGTCTTTTCCTCTCTGTGTCTTCTTCTTTGTGAGCTTGTATGCATGTGTGTTGCTTGGAAAGAGTGTTAAAAAGTGTTGTCTATCCATGAAAGCTTTTGTTTCTTGTGGTTAAGGTGTGCGTGAAGTGTAGGAAGTGCTGAAGTGTAGGAAGGTCATTCCTACGACTTAGTATTTTGCTCATAACTTGAATTGGAAGCGTCAGAATTGAGTGAAAATACCACCAATGGATGCGTCTTCTCGAGAGCTTCGAAACGCATATGCTATTTGCTATATTTGGAGTTTGGAGCTGAGAGAAAAGCTCGATTTACTGTTGGCTGCTGTTTCGAGTATCGCGACACCATGACTAACAGTTAAAGCTTGTTTGGATTAGTCTTTGCCTTGTTTGCACTCTTTGAGTAGTTCATTTGCATTGATCATCATTTGAATGCATGTCTTCATACACTCGGCTAGGTTTGTATACTCATTGGATTGATAATTAAAGCGTGAATCCCCACTATATGCACTTGAGGGGGATTGAGGTATAGTCTCTTTCTCCACAAGTCCCTAAGTTGGTTCTTAGGTACACAAAGCACTTGTGCTATTAACATGTGGTCTTCGATATCTTCATTAATCGATCCAAGATTGTCCGCCAAGTCTTTCATCTTACTAACATAATCACTAATGCTTTGACTTTGCTTTTTCTTGAACATTGTGAACTCCGACCATAAGCTAGCCTTCCTAGCTTTTGTCGTATTTTGGAAATGATCTTCCAAATCACTCCATATGTCTTCCGCTTTCTCCATACCTCTAATATGCGGTAGTAGATTATCTGTAACTGTATTGTAGATATAAGCTCTTGCCATTGCATCTTTCTTCTGCCACAGCTTCAAGGCTTCTAACTCTTCTTTCTTTGGTTGACTGTTGTCTTAAGTTGGCTTCTTTTCTTCTCCTGTCACATATATCATTAAGTCTTTACTCATAAGTAAAGCTTCCATGCGCATTACCCATGCAGGATAATTATCTCTGTCCAATTTGTCAATCGAGATATGATCTGCCATAATCTTCTTGATTCTCTTACTTCCGGTGAGTGTAATGTTAAAAGGTTTTACCTTTTACAAACCTTTACCCTTGAGAATTACTTCCGAACGTTTCTTGACGTCGTTTGTTGTTGATCATCTTGGTGGAGTTACACGTCTACAGAAGCACGCGAACAGCACAAGGAAGAAGAAGAAGCTTGGAGCACAAACACACAATACTGAATGTATTACTAGAGAATGTACAAAGATAAGTAGCACATTAGGGTAATAGGCGTATATACAAGCCGGGGGAAAAAAACCTCCTAAAGAGGGAAAAAAGTGCCCCGACAGTCCAAGTGTGTTCACACACATCACTACCTAAGTATATCAACAAATCCCCCCTGGGAGTGATGCTATGAACAAGGAGTTGGCACTCATGTATAAGGAAGTGCCAAGCTATGTGGAAATCACTCCACAAAAGGAAGTAAGCCCAAAGCTTTGCGGAAAGCTTCAAACTTCTCCCTAGGCAGAGCCTTCGTGAAAAGGTCTGCAATGTTCTCTTGCGTGGGCACATATGCCAAGCTGATCTCCACAGCAGAGAACCTCTCCCTGACATAGTGATAATGCACCTCAATGTGCTTAGTGCGAGCATGGAACACAGGGTTCCTTGCAACTGCCAATGTGCTCTGACTGTCAGTGAAGATGGTGGTGGCAGAAGACTGGCCAACACCCAAATCAACCATAAGGCATCTGAGCCACACACACTCAACAGTCGCTGTGAAAGCTACCCTATACTCAGCCTCACAACTGGAAGTGGCCACAGTAGGCTGCTTCTTGCTCAACCAAGATATACATGAGCTGCCAAGCATGAAGCAAAAACCACTGGTGGACACACGAGTGTCATAGCAACCAGCCCAATCTGAGTCAGAAAAAGCATGCAAATCTGGCGGTAGTGATCCCCCCTTGGGATAAAACAACCCAAGTAGCCGAGTACCACTCAAGTAGCGAAAGATGCGCTTAACCGCCTTCCAATGCATGACTCCTGGGCAATGCATAAACCTGCTCATCTGTGAGACAGCAAACTGAATATCTGGCCGAGTAATGCATAAGTAAATCAAGCATCCAACAGCCTGCTGATAGAGAACAGCATCAAATGCATCTCCAGCATCATGAAGACTCAAGCATAAACCTGTCTCCATAGGAGTGGCAATAGGCTTACAGTCTTCAAGGCCAAAACGCTGCAATAATGTGTCAATATATTTCATTTGACACAAAGCCATTCCACCATCAACTTGCATAAATTGAATGCCCAAATAGTGATGCAAATGCCCCAAATAAGACATCTCAAATGAGGCATGCAAATCAGCCTTGAAATCAGCAATATACTTCTCAATAGGACCAGCGAGCAGCATGTCATCAACATAGACAACAATGATCAGAAGCACATCATTAGCACGCTTAACATATAAGGTGCTTTCAGTTGGATTGTTCACAAAACCATGTGCAACCAGATAGGCATGTATCTTCTCATACCAAGCACGTGGTGCTTGCTTTAAACCATATAATGCCTTCTTTAACCTGCACAACTGGTTTTCATGCCCTTTCTGCACAAAGCCACGAGGCTGAAAAACATACACTTCTTCATGCAAGTCACCATTCAGAAATGTTGTTTTAATGTCCAACTGATGTACATTTCAACCATGATGGGCTGCAAGTGCACAAATGCTCCGAACAGTAGTCATACGGCATGTAGGTGCAAAGGTCTCATCAAAATCAATGCCTCTTTCCTGCGCATAACCCTTTGCAACAAGCCTAGCCTTATACTTGTCCACTGTACCATCAGGTTTACGCTTCAGCTTGTATACCCACTTAGTGCCAATGGCCTTCTTGCCAGGAGGCAAGTCACATAAAGACCATGTACCATTCTTCATTATAGCATCATATTCAGATTGCATGGCAGCCATCCAATTTTCTGAATTCTGTGCTTCATCAAAAGAAACAGGCTCATTCTCATCACAGAGACTAGACGCAACCATAGCATAGCAATCTGATGCAAAGGAGGCACTATGAGAGCCTGAACGAGTACGATATGACAAAGATGCATCTAACTTGCTGTCACGCAAAGTCTGCACCAGCCATTTTGGCATAGTTTTTGCCTGCTCAATATCAGCTCTCTCATCAACAAGTGCATCATGTAAATCTGCATCAGAAATAGAATGATCTGCATCATCATATGAAACCTGCAAAGGCTGAGAAGTTGCCTCATTAGGACCAGCACTAGACTGTCCAACTGTAAAAAGAGGCATCAACGCATCATACATGTCTTTGGAGCTAACACATGTCTCCTTAGTACATGAAAGCAATGGCTGAATAGCATCTTCCACAAAGACAACATCACGACTAACCAGAATGCGTTTAGTCTGTGGATGATACAGACGATAGCCTTTACTTTCATAACTGTACCCAACAAAAATACATTTTACTACCTTATCATCCAATTTTCTGCAATGTTGTTCAGGCACTAATGCATATGCCAAACAACCAAAAACACGCAGATGAGCAATAGATGGCTTGCAGTCATGCCAAGCCTCATATGGAGTGATAGACTGCAGCGCTTTAGTGGGACACCTGTTCAGTACATATGCTGCACACATGATAGCCTCAAGCGAGAAACTATGTGGTAAAGCCTGACTCTTGACCATGCACCTTGCCATCTCCATGAGTGACCTGTTCTTTCGTTCAGCAACTCCATTTTGTTGAGGTGTATACGGCACTCTACACTGGTGTTTTATCCCACGTTCAGCCAGAAATGCATTAAAATCAGAAGACATATATTCCCCCCCTCGATCAGACCGGAGGGTGCCCATTTTACATGCTGACATATTTTCAGCCAAAACCAAAAACTATTTAAAGCACATGAACACTTCGGACTTTGCTATGAGTGGATATACCCATGCATGCCTAGAAAAATCATCAATGAAAGTCACGAAGTAAAGGTAATTCCCAAAAGAGGGTGTCTGCATAGGACCACAGACATCACTATGTAAAAGCTGTAATTTCTGCGTAGCCCGAACTGAACCATCTTTTGGAAAGGAGGAACGCTGCATTTTGCCCAAAATACAACCTTCACATACATGTTTTCCAGGTGCCTCAAGCTTGGGCAAAGAAGACACCATATCAGATTTCTGCAGGCGTAGCAAACTAGCAAAATTCAGATGACCAAAGCGTGCATGCCAAAGCTTTGCATCTGACATAGCCTGAAAATCATGAACTACACATGCCGAATCATTCACAGATCTTTCATAGTCTATGAGCTTATACATCCCACGACATAAAATGCCAGAAGCAATAATCACATCTCCATTTGATAGATCATGAACTGTAGACGTGTCATCAACAAATTTCACAACCAAGCCAATCTTGGCTAATGCAGAAACTAATAACAGATTCTTCTTGATCCCTGGCACAAATAAAGCATCTGACAAGGTGAAAGAACTACCATCAGCAGTAGTTAGAATGATCTTACCAACTCCCGTAACAGGATTAGAGGAGTTGTTGGCGCATGTGATAGTATTCCCTGTAGGGGCAGGCTCAAGTGAAGAGAAGAAACTGCGCTGCGAGGTAATATGTTTGGTCGCCCCGCTGTCAAAGTACCAAACATCTGAGTCCACTGCAGACATGCACTACTCATGAGAAGATGGGTCAAAACTGCAAACAGTAGTAAACGCCCATTCTTCTTCGTACACAAGATTAGCAGACTCTGTTTTTGGTGTAGAGGCTTCTGCAACAACCATTCCAGCCTCCTTTTTCTTTGCCTCTTTTGCAGCCAGTTTTGGACAGCTCTTTATGATATGATCATTCCCTTTACAGTACTTGCAAAACAATTTCTGCTTTTCTGATTTCTTCTCATCTTTATCCTGGTTCTTCGAATGTGCAGCATTTGCAGATTTTTGCTTACTAGTAG
>CM035435.1:148007890-148047890 GCA_020310875.1 Ceratopteris richardii
TAGTTTGGCTTATGTGTCCACACTAGATAATGTTGCAAACCTTTTCACAAAGGCTCTGCCTAGGGAGAAGTTTGAAGCTTTTTTGAAAGCTTTGGGTTTAATTCCTTTTGTGGATTGATTTCTTCCCACAAAGCTTGGGACTTCGTTATACATGAGTGTCATCTCCTTGTTCACTGCAACACTCCCAAGGGAGATTTGTTGATATATATTTTGGTAGCGATGCATGTGAACACACTTAGGAGTGCCTAGGAACTTCTTTCCCTCTTTAGGAGGTTTTTTTCCTTTGCATTGTATATATGCCTATAACACTAATGATTCACTCATCTTTGTGCATTCAATTGGTAATAAATTCTATTTTGTGTTGTTCTCCAAGCTTCTTCTTCTTCCTTGTAGTGTTTGTATGTGTATGAAGACCTTGATATCCAACATGCGCAAATCAAGCTAACTAGCTTAAACATCATCTATTTCATGTATTTAAATCCATCATTGCAACATGTCCTATGTATGGCACATCAATATTGACTTGCCCCTTAATCCATTTCCTTCCTTATACCACATAATCTTCTCTACAAACCTTGACTTTTCATTTTTAGGCCCTTCTCGACTTGAGACTTTTCCTATGGACTTGATATGTTCATCACAAGTTTGGATGAATCCAACTTGATTTAAGTAGAGAGTCACTTAAGTTGTTTCCTCTCCCAAAATAATAGCACCGGAATCATCTAGATGATTATAAAAAAAATGAATGGTAAGAGATAATACATCCAAAGCACAAGTAGTTGCTATTATTGAAAAAATATATACAAGCTAGGTATTGTAAAGCAACATGGTCATGATGGTAGATGCTACTATCTCCGTTCCTCATAAGCAAAATCATAGAATCATTCCTATGACTCATTGGAATTATTAAAGCAAAAGAAAAATGTATCTTCCTTAGCACGCTTATCGATTAAAACTATGTTATATATATATCAACTCAAGTTGAGTTGTAATTCATGCCAATTGCATCCAATTTCCAAGATATAAATAAGTGGATCTACTATGTAGTTGACATTGATACAACTTGTATCAAGTTTTATCATAGGGACATAAAACACAAACTTGTGTTTTCTAGTCCACATCTGCATATCATGGTATATGTGTGTCTACTCTGGTCGACTATTAAGGAATCATCATAAACCATACATACTCCATGCATTTGCACTTGCATAACAAAAGATGCTTGGGATACACTTACAACATTATACCAGCAAGAAATGAGGTTGGTGTTGCCTAGATTAAAAAACAATTGGAGAGTGAGCATATGAAGGAAGGAGATTCAATGGATTTTTTTTTATAAATATCAAATATTTGAGGGAGCAACTGATTTCTTTTTTTGAAATCTTGCTAGATAGTTTACTTGTGTAGACTATTCTTAATGATCTCCCAGATTCATATCAAAGTTTTGCTTCTACTCTTTGGTTAATGATCAAAGGCAATCCAAATGGCTAACCTTTGAGGAGTTCATCTTTGTTTTGCTATGGGAAGACCAATATAGGCAGTATGCATGTTGTAGATCAAACTTTCTTAGCTATTTAGAAGGGCAACGATAAATGGATATACTAGTAAGAAGAAATATGTTAATACTAGACAAGAAGACCAATATAAGCAATATGCATGTTGTGGATCAAGCTTTCTTAGCTATTCAGAAGGGCAAGGATAAATGGATATCATCTACTAGTAAGTAGAAATATGTTATGACTACACAATCAAAGAAGGAAGAAAATGATGAGAAGAAAATAAAAAAGTAGAAATAGTTTTGAAACTACTATAAGGCAAATCAGAATTTCATAAAAGGTTGTCCTAAACTGTTTGCAAAAGAGCCAAAGAAGAAAGAGACTAGAATGGTTGTTGCAAATGCCTCTACACCTAAAACAAAGACAGCTAATCTTGCTCAAAATGAACAATGGGCATTTACTATTGTTTTCAAGTATGAACCATCTTCTCATGAGGAGTGTATGTATACATTAGACTTGGATGTTTAGTACTTTGATAGTGGTGCAGCTAAACATATTACCACATAGCATAGTTTCTTCACTTCACTTGAGCCTTCCCCCACATGGAATATTTTCATATGTGCCAACAACTCCTTTTATCATGTAATGAAAGTTGGTAAGATCATTTTGACTATCGCTAATGGAGGTTCTCTCACATTGTTCGATGTCTTATATGTGCCAAGGATCAAGAAAAATATGTTATCAATTTCAGCATTCGACAAGATTGGCTTGGCTATCAAATTTGTTGATGATAGATGTATAAAATGAGGCAATTTTGCAGCCTTTAAAGGTTCCAAATGATGATGTGTCATTCCATTTTTTATGCAAATTTACATGATGCACTTTTTTATGAAAGGTATGATATAGAAGAGGCAAAAACTATGCCTAAAGGTTTGTATAGACTTTGAGAGATAGTAGATTAGATGCACCTTTATCATATCATACTTGCTCTCATAGTGCTTCCTCTGTATCCGATTGTTATGCAATGGTTTCCTCTAGTCTTTCTGATGAGAATGAGCCTATTTCTTTTGATGACAAAATTCAAAAAACTTGATGGCTTCTATGCAATAAGAATATGATGTTATAATGAAGAATGATACTTAATCTTTATGTGATTTGCATCCAGGGAAAAAAATCCATTGGCACGAAATGGGTGTACAAGCTGAAACATAAGCCTGATGGAACAATTGGCAAGTATAAGGCTAGGCTTGTTGCCAAAGTTTATGCTCAAAAGAGATGCATTGATTTTTTATGAGATCTTTGCTCCCTCATGTTGAATGACCACCATTTGTAGGGTGTGTGCACTTGCAACTCATCAAGATTGGAATGTACATAGTTGGAAATTAAAATTGCATTTATGATTGGTGATTTAAATGAAGTGTATGTCTTTTAGCTGCTTGATTTTGCATAGAAAGGGCACAAAAACAACATGTGAAGGTTGAAAAAGGCATTATATGGTTTGAAGCAAGCACCACATTCTTGCTACAAGAAGATACGTGGCTACATGCTAGCACATGGTTTTGAAAATACACCAACTAAGAGCACCTTATGTGTTGAGCATGCACATGATGTACTTCATGTCATTTTTTCCCACACTGATGATATGTTGCCCATTGGTCCTAATGAGATGCACGTTACTCAATTTAAGGCTATTTTATGTCATGGAAAAAGGAAACCATCCTAAACCTCAGATTCCATGTGACTTTACATATCTCATGAATTGGTTCAGATTTTGGAGAAACTAATGATTCAATTGCATGCGAAACATGCCAAAACCCCAATATGGTCTATCTATTTGCTGAACTTTGACACCCAGAGGTCTTGTTTCTAGTTGATGACATCACATAATTTGGATCAAAAGATAGAACATCTTTAACTTCTAGGCTCACTCCATTTGAAGATTATATGAAATAATTATCGATTCTTCGTATATAGGAAGGGCAAAAGTATTTAAGTGGAACAAACTACTATCAAATTTGATCCATGCCATTCACAACCCGAATATAAAGATGAATAAGCTATTTTTGATGCACAAGAAATACAAACACTAACCTCCTTCTATCATGATAGTCCATTTTTGATAATGGATGGGCTCCAACAAAGAAATACATATGCAAGAGAAATCAAGCATGACAGACTCCAACCACGTGAGACTTCTCGAAAGAGATGAACAATATGCTTAGACTTGGAAAGAACAAAATTTGGAGATTTGACGAAAGAGTTAGAACCTATGTTGAATCTCGAAGGATATTGGAAAAAAGATGGTGATCACACCTTCTCAAAGTATCAACAATTCAATTTCAAAAAGGCATCTATTCTTCCAAGAACATCCTATACAATAAAATTCTTGTAGAGCAACAAATTATAAGTCAAATTTAATTGAATTTCATTGGTGAAAATTTTACAAAAACTTGTATTTAATCAAGGAATGTCATGATATCTCCATGGATAAAAAAATCGCATGATTTGTATGATTATTGATGATGCTATGATTTTTTCTTCGTAGATTTCTTACTATCTATGAGCAATTCTAGAAACATATAGCGCCATATTCTTGAGAAACTTAGACTTACCAAATGGAATCTAAAAATTAAATAAGTTGGATAAAAAGATAGACTTCCTCTTTAATTTCTAGGATCACTACATTTGAAGCTTATATGAAAAATTTATCATTTCTTCCTATATATGAAGGACAAAAGTGTTTAAGTGGAACAAACTACTACCAAATTTGATCCATGCCATTCATAACCCCAATACAAGGAGGAATAAGGCTATTTTAGATGCACAATAAAGACAAACACTAACCTCCTTATGTCATGATATTCCATTGGTGCTAATGGATAGGATCCAAAAAAGAAATCCATATGCAGTAGAAATCAAGCATGACAAAGTCCAACCATGTGAGGCTTCTCAAAAGAGATGAACAATATGAGTGTACTTGCAAAGGAAAATTTTTGGAGAGTTGAAGAAAGAGTTAGAGCCTATGCTGACCCTCAAAGGAGATTGGAAAACAGATGGTGCTCACACCTTCTCGAGGTGTCAACAATTCATTTTCAAAAAAACATGTACTCTTCCAAGAACATATAAATCTTGTACAACAACAAATTATAAATCAAATTCAATTGATTTTCATTAGTGAAAATTTTACAAAAACTTGCAGTTAATCAAGGAATCTCATGATATCTCTATGGACACAAAAATCACATGATTTGTATGATTATTCATGATGCTATAATCTTTTCCTCATAGAGTTCTTATTGTCTTAAGCAAATCTAGAAACATATAGTGCCATATTATTGAGCACCTTGGATTTACCAAATGGAATCTAAAACTTAAATAATTTGGATCAAAAGATAGACTTCCTCTTTATTTCTAGGCTCACTTCACTTGAACATTATATGAAAGAATTAATATTTCTTCCTATAGGAAGGACAAAAGTATTTAAGTGGAACATAATACTAAATTTGATCCATGCCATTCACAACCCTAGTATAAGGAGGACTAAGGCTATTTTAAATGCACAAGAGAGACAAACACTAACCCTCTCGCTTACAAAATAATGATATAAACGTTCAAAAATATGATTGGATTGGGAAAAATAAATTTTCCTTCTTGGATCTATAATGAGCATTTTTTATGACGTGTATGATTGGCAGTCAGCATATTTTTCATGCAAAACTTAGAATCAAGATCTTTATAAAGATGTTTTGGTGTATCTTTTTCATTTTCAAGAAATGTTATTTCATCAACCTGCATAATAATAATAATAATAATAATAATAATAATAATAATAATAGCAATAGTAATAGTAATAGTAATAATACTCTCTAAGAGACTAGACATAAGGTTTTCAAGGAGAGTTTTCAAGTTCTATTTGCAAAGGAATTCAAATCATTTTAATATGTTGCAGAAAATATGCCTCGTATAATAATAACAAAAATTGTTCACAAAGTCTTGTGTCACCATGACGGCAAGCAAGCATCAAATCAAGAGTAATACTTTCAATCTTATACCTTGAGTATTTAGGAAAACAACCATTTTTTATACTTTGGGTTAGCAAGAGTAAGTTTGAAATCTAGATTGGAAACACATTTAGATGGTAATGCTTTTCTACTTCCTAGAAATTATACCAAATTCCATGTGTCATTTTTTAATGATGCCAATCTTGGCTTGATACCACTTTCTACCCAATGTGATCAATAAAAAGAATAGCCCCCCATAATTAGTGCCCTCACCAACATTTTTCAATGGAAAAAATATAATTTAGGATAGTAACAATGTGTGGTTAGAGAGGCCCATGTGGATTGTTATAGCAATGAAGCAAATTGAAGATTGTGAAGATAAGCATTATGGGAATAAAGGGGTCGAACGGCTTTCTTTTTTACTTGGGCCATGAAATGAATGACAAAACCACTTGGAAGATTCCAAGAAATAATGGAACTCAAACTACAAGAGTGTTAGGATAGTTGGCCATTCCATGTCACACGTGCCTCTTTTTTTTAGCAAACTTTGTCTATTTTTTGTATGAACACTCCAGTTTTGCAAAAGGGCAAGGAGTCTTTGAGGCTCAACAGTGAATTCCCAACCCTTTATATTTTTTTCCCCAATGTTTCGAACTCATTTTGAAGGTCAAATAGGCATTAGGGCTATTTTTAAGTGTTTTTTCTCCAAAACTCGTGTGAAAAGGGTCAAGTCGTTTAGTATAAAGGACCAAAATTGTAACTTTGTAAGGATTTTTTCATTCTCTTTGAATAGAATCTCATACGTCTTTCTTCTTGAGCATGTCTATCTCATCTGATTCTTCATGTGGAGCTCCCATGGTGTTCTTGAGGTGTCCCAAACCCCATAGACATTCATGTGGAGCTCCCATGGTGTTCTTGAGGTGTCCCAAACCCCATAGACACCTACAGTAAGTGTTTTTTCACATTATTCTTATGTATTTCTTGCCTTGAAGTGCTCATGTGGGTGGATATTTTTTTTCAGTGCAATTATGGAATACACGGCTTCATGAGACTGTTGGAGATAGACGTCTGCGGAAGCACACGAACAACACAAGGAAGGAGAAGAAGCTTGGAACACAACACACAATATTAAATGTATTACTAGAGAATGTACAAAGATAAGTAGCCCATTAGGGCAATAGGCATATATACAAGCCGGGGGAAAAAAAACCTCCTAAAGAGGGAAAAAAGTGCCCCGGTGGTCCTAGAGTGTTCACACACATCACTACCTAAATATATCAACAAATCCCCCTTGAGAGTGATGCGGTGAACAAGTAGCTGGCACTCATGTATAAGGAAGTGCCAAGCTATGTGGAAATCACTCCACAAAAGGAAGTAAGCCCAAAGTTTTGCGGAAAGCTTCAAACTTCTCCCTAGGCAGAGCCTTCGTGAAAAGGTCTGCAATGTTCTCTTGTGTGGGCACATATGCCAAGCTGATCTCCCCAGCAGAGAACCTCTCCCTGACATAATGATAATGCACCTCAATGTGCTTAGTGCAAGCATGGAACACACGGTTCCTCGGAATTGCCAATGCGCTCTGACTGTTAGTGAAGATGGTGGTGGCAGAAGACTGACCAACACCCAAATCAGCCATAAGGCGTTTGAGCCACACACACTCAACAGTAGTTGTGAAAGCTACCCTATACTCAGCCTCACAACTGGAAGTGGCCACAGTAGGCTGCTTCTTGCTCAACTAAAATATACATGAGCTACCAAGCATGAAGCGAAAGCCACTAGTGGACACACGAGTATCATAGCAACTAGCCCAATCAAAGTCAGAAAAAGCATGCAAATCTGGCGGTAGTGATCCCCCCTTGGGATAAAACAACCCAAGTAGCCGAGTACCACTCAAGTAGCGAAAGATATGCTTAACCGCCTGCCAATGCTTGACTCCTGGACAATGCATAAACCTGCTAATCTGTGAGACAGCAAACTGAATATCTGGCTGAGTAATGCATAAGTAAATCAAGCATCCAATAGCCTGCTGATAGAGAACAACATCAAATGCATCTCCAACATCATGAAGACTCAATCATAAACCTGTCCCCATAGGAGTGGCAATAGGCTTACCGTCTTCAAGGCCAAAATGTTACAATAATGTGTCAATATATTTCGCTTGACACAAAGCCATTCCACCATCAACGTGCATGAACTAAATGCCCAAATAATGATGCAAATGCCCCAAATCAGACATCTCAAATGAGGCATGCAAATCAGCCTTAAAATCAACAATATGCTTCTCATGAGGACCAATGAGCAGCATGTCATCAACATAAACCACAATGATCAGAAGTACATCATTAGCACGCTTAACATATAAGGTGCTTTCAGTTGGACTGTTCTCAAAACCATGTGCAATCAGATAGGCATGTATCTTTTCATACCAAGCACATGGTGCTTGCTTTAAACCATATAATGCCTTCTTTAACCTGCACACCTAGTTCTCATGCCCTTTCTGCACAAAGCCACAGGGCTGAAAAACATACACTTCTTCATGCAAGTCACCATTCAAAAATGTAGTTTTAATGTCCAACTGATGTACATTCCAACCATGATGGGCTGCAAGTGCACAGATGCTCCGAACAGTAGTCATACGGCATGTAGGTGCAAAGGTCTCATCAAAATCAATGCCTCTTTCCTGTGCATAGCCCTTTGCAACAAGCCTAGCCTTATACCTGTCAACTGTACCATCAGGTTTATGCTTCAGCTTGTATACCCACTTAGTGCCAATGGCCTTCTTGCGAGGAGGCAAGTCACATAAAGACCAAGTACCATTCTTCATTATTGCATTATATTCAGATTGCATAGCAGCCATCCAATTTTCTGAACTTTGTGCTTCATCAAACGAAACAGGCTAAGTCTCATCACAGAGACTAGATGGAGCCATAGCATAGCAATCTGATGCAAAAGAGGCACTATGAGAGCCTGATCGAGTATGATATGACAAAGGTGCATCTAATTTGCTATCATGCAAGGTCTGCACCATCCATTTTGGCATAGTTCTTGCCTGCTCAATATCAGCTCTCTCATCAATAAGTGCATCATGTAAATCTCCATCAGAAATGGAATGATCTGCATCATCACATGAAACCTGCAAAGGCTAAGAAGTTGCCTCATTAGGACCAACACTAGACTGTCCACCTGTAAAAAGAGGCAGCAAAGTATCATATCTTTGGAGCTAACACATGTCTCCTTAGTACATGAAAGCAATGGTTGAATAGCATCTTCCACAAAAACAACATCACGGCTAACCAGAATGCGTTTAGTCTATGGATGATACAGATGATAGCCTTTACTTTGAGAACTGTACCCAACAAAAATACATTTTACTACTTTATCATCCAATTTTCTGCGATGTTGTTCACGCACTAATGCATATGCCAAACAACCAAAAACACGCAGATGAGCAACATATGGCTTGCGGTCATGCCAAGCCTCATATGGAGTGACAGACTGCAGCGCTTTAGTGGGATACCTATTCCGTACATATGCTGCACACATGACAGCCTCAAGCCAGAAACTATGTGGTAAAGCCTGACTCTTGACCATACACCTCACCATCTCCATGAGTGACATGTTCTTTCGTTCAGCAACTCCATTCTGTTGAGGTGTATATGGCACTGTACACTGGTGTTTTATCCCCCCGTTCAGCCAGAAATGCATTAAAATCAGAAGACATATATTCCCCCCCTCGATCAGAACGGAGGGTGCCCATTTTACATGCTGACAGATTTTCGGCCAAAACCAAAAACTGTTTGAAGCACATGAATACTTCGGACTTTGCCTTCAATGGATATACCCATGCATGCCTGGAAAAATCATGAAAGTCACGAGGTAAAGATAATTTCCAAAAGAAGGTGTCTACATAGGACCACAGACATCACTATGTACAAGCTGCAATTTTTGAGTAGCCCGAACTGAACCATCTTTTGGAAAGGACGAACGCTGCATTTTGCCCAAAATACAGCCTTCACAAACATGTTTTCTAGGTGCCTCAAGTTCGGGCAAAGAGGACACCCTTTCAGATTTCTGTAGGTGTAGCAAACTAGCAAAATTCAGATTACCAAAGTGTGCATGCCAAAGCTTTGCATCTGACATAGCCTGAGAATCATTTACTGCACATGCCAAATCATTTACAGCTCTTTCATAGTCTATGAGCTTATATAGCTCACGACATAAAATGCCAGAAGCAATAATCACATCGCCATTTGACAGATCATGAACTGTACACCTGTCATCAACCAATTTCACAACCAAGCCAATCTTGGCTAATGCAGAAACTGATAACAGGTTCTTCTTGATCCCTGGCACAAATAAAGCATCTGACAAAGTCAAAGAACTACCATAAGCAGTAGTCAAAATGATCTTACCAACTCCCATAACAAGATAAGAGGAGTTGTTGGCGCATGTAACAATATTCCCTGTAGGGGCAGGCTCTACTGAAGAGAAGAAACTGCCCTGCGAGGTAATATGTTTGGTTGCCCCACTGTCAAAATACTGGCAAACATCTGAGTCTACTGCAGACATGCACTGCTCATGAGAAGATGGGTCAAAACTACAGACAGTAGTAAACACCCATTCTTCTTCCTGCACAAGATTAACAGACTCAGTTTTTGGTGTAGAGGCCTCTGCAACAACCATTCCAGCCTCTTTCTTCTTTGCCTCTTTAGCAGCCAGTTTTGGACGGTTCTTTATGATATGATCATTCCCTTTACAGTACTTACAAAACAATTTCTTCTTTTTCGATTTCTTCTCATCTTTATCGTCCTTCTTCGAATATGCAGAATTAGCAGATTTCTGCTTACTAGTTGAAGAGCTCCATTTTCATTTGCCCTTCTGACTAGCTAGGAAAGCTTGATCTGCAACTCGCATAATGGACCAGTTCTGACTGGAGTGATCTTCCTGCAACAGAACAAAGACTAACTCCTCAAATGATAAGGCATTTGGATTGCCTTTCATCATCAACCGAAGAGTAGAAGCAAAACTCTCCTATGAATCAGGAAGACCATTCAGAACGGTCTACACAAGTGAGCTATCTGGTATAACCTCATCAGCAGAAATCAATTGTTCCTTCAAGTCTTTGATCTTTGTTAGGAAACTTTCCATAGAATCACCTTCATTCATGTGCTCACTCTCCAACTGTTTTCGGAGGTAAGCAACACGAGCCTCATTCCTAGCTTGGTACAATGTGGTAAGTGTATCCCAAGCATCCTTAGCTATTTTGCAAGAGTGAATGTGAGGAATAATGGCACGTTTGACAAACAAAGCTATCAATGCATGTGCCTGGGCATCTCTGCCATCCCAACGAATCTGCTCTGCAGTAGGTGCAGCAGAAACCACAGCACGAACAAGAATACGCAGAGTATTATCATCTTCGACACCTTTTCCATCAGCTTTAGTACCTGTAGTTGTAATAGTTGCAAGTGTGATAGGACGTTTTTTGACACCCTGCACAATGTTCCATAGTCCTTTTGCAACCAACACATGTCGCATCATATAAGCCCATAACGGGTAGTTAGTACCATCCAACTTATCCTCAACAGCCAACATACGGAATACATCACTTCCTTCAGCCATGGCCGGTGACTAAAATACCTTGATGCAGAGAATTGACTATATCTCAAAAAGTTGAATAGAACTGCCCAGATGGATTCCACTAGACCTGTAGCAGACTTCGAGACGCTTATACTGGCAAACAGAAACTGGTATATACCTTTGGCACAAAAAGACGAAATAGCCTGCACAAGCATTGCAATAGTGTTTTCGAAGGCCGAAACGAGCTCAGATCGCGATTTTGGCACCACACAATGAAGCTATTTTGATCTCGAAAACATGTTGAGTATGCTCAACAAAATTTGTGTGATTTTGAGGCTACAAACGGAGGAGTGTCGATGGCGCCCTAGATGAACCGGCGACCTGCTGTGATACCAATTGTTGGAGATAGACGTCTGCGGAAGCACGTGAACAGCACAAGGAAAGAGAAGAAGCTTGGAGCACAACACACAATACTGAATGTATTACTAAAGAATGTACAAAGATAAGTATCCCATTAGGGCAATAGGCATATATACAAGCCGGGGAAAAAAACCTCCTAAAGAGGGAAAAAAGTGCCCCGACGGTCCTAGAGTGTTCACACACATCACTACCTAAATATATCAACAGAGACACATATCATTACACTTGAATGGGTAAGCATGATTGGATTGAAAAATTAAAGTCGACCTAGTACCATTAAATGTTGGCCCAAGCTTTGTGCTAGTAGGCCTACAATGAATTTTGGCATTGTTGTTGGGGATGTGTTGTTGTTCAAAGTCTCCACTAAAGCTTGAAGCTTGGGAGAGGCAGTAAGATTGCTTTGTTGAAGGTGTTGGTATGATATATTGAATGTTTGAAGGATGTTTTGCATATTTTCATCATTATCCTCAGGTCTCACACTCTGTTTTAGCAATGGAGTAGGTTGTAGGATTGGTGTACATATGCACTCCATAATCTTCTTCATATTAGGTTTTGTCATTTGCTAGTTTGGAGAAGTGTATTTGTTTTTAGCAGAGAGTTCATTCTCGAAGAAAAAGGAACAAGTCCATTAGACCATAATCAATAGTGGGTTTCACTGCAAAACTTACGTACAACATGTGACACATGTGTATGTATCTCTGTGTGTTTTTAGAGCTTGGAAGCTTATAAATAGCTTGTTGGATGAATAAGTGGAGTTCTTTAGGTCTAGGTGAACCAACACTGCATCATAGTTGAACTATTGAACCAAACACTCAAGGAAGTCAAAAAGGCACCAACTTCTGGTCCTTCCAGGAGCATACATGAAGATAACGATGTTATTCTTGTCCAAAGTTCTATGGTGTAGAATGAGGAAATTCATGGTGTAGAACGAGGAAATTCATGAAGGAGTAGTAGAAGTTAACATGGAACTCCCTTCTTTTTGAAAGATGGTCGAGGCAAAACAAGCAAGGAAACTCAAGAAGGCAGTGAAGCAAACAATCAAGTCCCATACTTAGAAACTAGTTCAAAGTAGGGTGACTCAAGAAATGAAACAGATTTGGCATGCAAGAGTGAACAACCCACTACTCTCCCAAGACCGTGATTATATACCAAACAAATGATGCAGCCAAAGAAAAACAAAGCTGAAGGCTCTAGGAGTCCACATCAATGCATAATTTCCATTTGGATACCTAAGCAGTCAATGAAGGTTGACCCCAATGCCCGATAGATCTAGGTGCCTAATACCTACTTAGATGCTCAATTAGCCACACAAGCTCATTGGCTTGCACCAATAATCACAGGCACTCATGTCACACACATCATGATGGAAACTTGTTGTCACTTCCATAACACATCTAGAGTTGCTTAAGACAATAAGAACTCTATGAGGAAAAGATTATAGCATCATGAATAATCATACAAATCATGTGATTTTTGTGTCCATAGAGATATCATGAGATTCCTTGATTAACTGCAAGTTTTTGTAAAATTTTCACTAATGAAAATCAATTGAATTTGACTTATAATTTGTTTTCAAAAAAGCATGTACTCTTCCAAGAACATTCACTAACTGCAAGTTTTTGTAAAATTTTTTTAGTGTAGGGAATGTTCTTGGAAGAGTACATGCTTTTTTGAAAATGAATTGTTGATACCTCATGAAGGTGTGATCACCATCTGTTTTCCAATCTCCTTTGAGGGTCAGTATAGGCTCTAACTCTTTCTTCAACTCTCCAAAATTTTTCCTTTGCAAGTATAATCACATTGTTCATCTCTTTTGAGAAGCCTCACATGGTTGGACTTTGTCATGCTTGATTTCTACTGCATATAGATTTCTTTTTTGGAGCCTATCCATTAGCACCAATGGAATATCATGACATAAGGAGGTTAGTGTTTGTCTTTATTGTGCATCTAAAATAGCCTTATTCCTCCTTGTATTGGGGTTATGAATGGCATGGATCAAATTTGGTAGTAGTTTGTTCCACTTAAACACTTTTGTCCTTCATATATAAGAAGAAATGATAAATTTTTCATATAATCTTCAAATGTAGTGAGCCTAGAAATTAAAGAGGAAGTCTATCTTTTTATCCAGCTTATTTAATTTTTAGATTCCATTTGGTAAGCCTAAGGTTCTCAAGAATATGGCGCTATATGTTTCTAGAATTGCTCATAGATAGTAAGAAATCTATGAAGAAAAAATCATAGCATCATCAATAATCAAACGAATCACGTGATTTTTTTATCCATGGAGATATCATGATATTCCTTGATTAAATACAAGTTTTTGTAAATTTTTCACCAATGAAATTCAATTAAATTTGACTTATAATTTGTTGCCACTTAAATTCTTTTGCCCTTCCTATATAGGAAGAATTGATATTATTTCATATAATCTTCAAATGGAGTGAGCCTAGAAGTTAAAGATGGTCTATCTTTTGATCCAAATTATGTGATGTCATCAACTAGAAACAAGACCTCTGGGTGTCAAAGTTCAGCAAATAGACAGTCTATCTTGGGGTTTTGGCATGTTTCGCATGCAATTGAATCATTACTTTCTCCAAAATCTGAACCAATTCATGAGATATGTAAAGTCACATGGAATCTGAGGTTTAGGATGGTTTCCTTTTTCCATGACATAAAATAGCCTTAAATTGAGTAATGTGCATCTCATTAGGACCAATGGGCAACATATCATCAGTGTGGGACAAAATGACATGAAGTACATCATGTGCATGCTCAACACATAAGGTGCCCTTAGTTGGTGTATTTTCAAAACCATGTGCTAGCATGTAGCCATGTATCTTCTCGTAGCAAGAATGTGGTGCTTGCTTCAAACCATATAATGCCTTTTTCAACCTTCACATGTTGTTTTTGTGCCCTTTCTATGCAAAATCAAGCAGCTAAAAGACATACACTTCATTTAAATCACCATTCATAAATGCAATTTTAATTTCCAACTATGTACATTCCAATCTTGATGAGTTGCAAGTGCACAAACCCTACAAATGGTGGTCATTCAACATGAGGGAGCAAAGATCTCATCAAAATCAATGCATCTCTTTTGAGCATAAACTTTGGCAACAAGCCTAGCCTTATACTTGCCAATTGTTCCATCAAGCTTATGTTCAGCTTGTACACCCATTTCGTGCGAATGGATTTTTTTCCCTGGATGCAAATCACATAAAGATTAAGTATCATTCTTCATATTAACATCATATTCTTATTGCATAGAAGCCATCAAATTTTTTGACTTTTGTCATCAAAAGAAATAGGCTCATTCTCATCAGAAAGACTAGAGGAAAGCATTGCATAACAATCGGATACAAAGGAAGCACTATGAGAGCAAGTATGATATGATAAAGGTGCATCTAATCTGTTATCTCTCAAAGTCTATACCAACCTTTAGGCATAGTTTTTGCCTCTTCTATATCATACCTTTCATCAAAAAGTGCATCATGTAAATTTGCATAAATAATGAATGATCTACATCATCATTTGGAACCTTTAAAGGCTGCAAAATTGCCTCATTTTATACATATATCATCAACAAATTTGATAGCCAAGCCAATCTTGGCTAATGCTGAAATTGATAACATATTTTTCTTGATCCTTGGCACATATAAGACATCGAAAAATGTGAGAGAACTTCCATTAGCGATAGTCAAAATGATCTTACCAACTTTCATTACATGATAAAAGGAGTTGTTGGCACATATGAAAATATTGCATGTGGGGGAAGGCTCAAGTGAAGTGAAGAAACTATGCTATGTGGTAATATGTTTAGTTGCACCACTATCAAATTACTAAACATCCAAGTCTAATGCATACATACACTCATCATGAGAAGATGGTTCATACTTGAAAACAATAGTAAATGCCCATTGTTCATTTTGAGCAAGATTAGTGGTCTTTGTTTTAGGTGTAGAGGCATTTGCAACAACCATTCTAGTCTCTTTCTTCTTTGGCTCTTTTGCAAACAGTTTAGGACAACTTTTTATGAAATTATGATTTGCCTTATAGTAGTTCCAAAACTATTTCTACTTTTGTTTTTTCTTGTCATCATTTTCTTCCTTCTTTGATTGTGTAGTCGTAACATATTTCTACTTACTAGTAGATGATATCCATTTATCCTTGCCCTTCTGACTAGCTAAGAAAGCTTGATCCACAACATGCATATTGCTTATATTGGTCTTCTTGTCTAGTATTAACATATTTCTACTTCCTAGTATATGATATCCATTTATTGTTGCCCTTCTAAATAGCTAAGAAAGTTTGATCTACAACATGCATACTACCTATATTGGTCTTCCCATAGCAAAACAAAGATGAACTCCTCAAAGGTTAGGCATTTGGATTGCCTTTGATCATTAACCAAAGAGTAGAAGCAAAACTTTGATATGAATCTGGGAGATCATTAAGAATAGTCTACACAAGTGAACTATCTAGCAAGATTTCAAAAAAAGAAATCAGTTGCTCCCTCAAATATTTGATATTTATAAAAAAAAATTCCATTGAATCTCCTTCCTTCATAGGCTCACTCTCTAATTTTTTTTTAATCTAAGCAACACCAACCTCATTTCTTGCTGGTATAATGTTGTAAGTGTATCCCAAGCATCTTTTGTTATGCAAGTGCAAATGCATGGAGTATGTATGGTTTATAATGATTCCTTAATAGTCGACAAGAGTAGACACACATATACCATGATATGCAGATGTGGACTAGAAAACACAAGTTTGTGTTTTATGTCCCTATGATAAAACTTGATACAAGTTGTATCAATGTCAACTACATAGTAGATCCACTTATTTGTATCTTGGAAATTGGATGCAATTGGCATGAATTACAACTCAACTTGAGTTGATATATATATGAGCCATACACGCTCAATAGTCAATGTGCAAGTTGTGCTATAATCAACCTCACAACTAGAAGTGACCATTGTGGGGTTCTTCTTGCTCGACCAAGATATGCATGAGCTACTAAGAATGAAGCAAAAAATCACTACTAGCCACACATATCATAGAAATCAACCCAAATCAACCCAATCTGAGTAAAAAAAGCATGTAAATCTAGCAGTAATGATCCCTTCTTGGGATAAAACAATTCAGGTAGCTCGATATCACTCAAGTAGTGAAACTTAGCTTCTTGCAAATGCGTGACACTCGGGCAATGCATAAACCTCCTCATCTGAGAGACAAAAAATTGAATATCCAGTAGAGTTATGCATATGTAAATCACGGATCCAACACCCTACTGATAGACAATGTCTACTAATCTTGTTCAGAAATAAGATTGGGAATTTACTTTTGTTTGCAACCTATAACTCATCTTCTCATGAGCAATGTATGATTGTAGTAGACTCATATGTTTGGTAATTTGCTAGTGGTGCAATCAAACATATTACCTCGCAGCACAATTTCTTAACTTCACTCGAGCCTCCTCGTACAGGGAATGCTATCACATGTGTTAACAACTCCTCTTATCCTGTAATGGGAATTGGAAAGATCATTTTGACTACTATTGATGGTAGTTCTAGGGATCAATAAAAATTTATTTTCAATTTTAGCATTAGCAAAGATTGACTTGGCTGTCAAATGACAAAATGTACAATTCATGATCTCTCAAATGGTGATGTTATTATTACTTCTACCATCTTATGCCATGGATGTATAAGCTCATAGACTATGAAACATCTATTAATGATGTGGCATGTGAAGTTCACATTTCTTAGGCTATCTCAAGTGCAAAGCTTTGACATGCATGTTTTGGTCATTTGAATTTTGCTAGTTTTCATTGCCTATAGAAATATGAAATAGTATCCTCTCTTCCCAGACTTGAGGCACCATGTAAGCATGTCTGTGAATGTTGTATTTTGGGTAAAATGCAACATTCCTACTTCCTAAAAGATGGTTCAATTAGAGCTTCTCATAATAGCTTGTTCATAGTGATGTATGTGGTCCTATGTAGACACCTTCATTTAGGAACTACCTATACTTCATGAATTTCATTGATAACTTTTCCAGTCATGCATGGGCTTATCCATTGAAAGAAAAATCTAAAGTATTTGTTGGAAGTGGGAGGGCCTTAATAACAATAAATCACAAGTTCACAGGATCTTCCAACACATGAACCTGAGCATACACTCCTTATACTCAAAAGGAAGATGAGTGAGAGATATAGAGAGAATAGACAAGATTTTCAAGTGTAGCGGTAAGGTAGGATGCTCATCTACACTATCTATATTCTAATGTCAATTTACAATGTGTGAATTTGATACAAACCGACAATATCTGAATCTAGGTAGAAATAGGAACTAGATACAATAAATTGTGTGCCTAAGAGGTATGAAGAGTGTGTGTGTGTGTGAGAGAGAGAGAGAATATGGATAAAATGAACAATTTAGAATTGTTTTACAACAAACCCAAATTCTAATTATCTAAATCAGAAACTAGTGAATGAACAAGTGAGGACAGATGTAGACTTGTTGCTCATAGTATGTTAGCTGATACGAACTCCTCCAGATGTCTCCGGATGTAGAGCACAACTCCTCCAAGTGTGTAAGAACACTTCCTCCAAGATGACCTCCTCCTTGCATTGAGCTAGTTCTCTAGCTTGATCATGAGAAGATGATAAACAATGAGCATGGCATCTTTTTATATACTTTAGCGTCCATCTAAAAGCACCTAAATAAAGTAAAAACAAAGTGAATGGTGCCCCATGATTGCAAAAATAAATGGCAATGAAAATTAAGTTGCAAAAAATCTTAGTAAAAAAATATCCACACATGCTTTTTATAATCCCGTTGCATGCTCTGTTCGAGAGGATTTGAGCCTAGATCGTTTGGGTGCAAGGCTTTTGACTTAGCCAAGGTGCTCAATGCCATTACTAAAGAGTGACTAGGAAAAAAAAACATTATATAGCTATAGTTTGAAGGGTATCTGAAACCCATTTTGACATTGTTTCCAACAATCCTCCCTTCAATGTCACAATGATACAAGGTCTAATAACCTGCAAAACTTCCTGTGACTCTGCAGATATATCTCTTAACTAATTTCCATTGAATCTTGAGTTGACTATGCATGAACTTGGATACTTGAGAAACTGCAAATTGAATGTCCGAATGTGTATTACATGAATATATCAAGCAACTAATTGCTTGACTATATAATGTAGCATCAAATGGTTCTGAATCTGCTTTTGACTATAATGACACATTGACATTCATAGGTATCTGCATAGGCTTGGAATATGACATCTCAAACATTTCCAATAATTTCTCAATGTATTTTTGTTTTGTCGTGTAGATACACTCATCTCTGTACACAAATTCAAGATAATAATGTAAAATACCTAGGTCATTTACATCAAATGTATGCTTAAGTCATCCTTTAAACAAGTGAAGATCTGAATCTTTGGGACCCATGATAATCATATCACTTTGTAGTGTATCTTAAACACTAGCTGGTTCATTCTCATCTGAAGTAAGAGCTAAAATGTCATGAATCTCAAAATTTTATGCATAATTTACATAATTTATTTCTTCTCTCCTTGTCTAATTTTTGGTTCTTCGAGTGTATTCCTTTATACCACTATCCTTCCACGTTTGATATGGTCTTTATGTAATTTTCATCTAGGCAAAAAGGCCATTGGCACTAAATTGGTATACAAGCTAAAATGTAAACCTAATTTTTGGTTTTCATCTAGGCAAAAAGGCCATTGGCACTAAATTGGATACAAGCTAAAATGTAAACCTAATTTATTTCTTCTCTCCTTTTCTAATTTTTGGTTCTTCGAGTGTATTCCTTTATACCCCTATCCTTCCACGTTTGATATGGTCTTTATGTAATTTTCATCTAGGCAAAAAGGCCATTGGCATTGATTTTGATGAGGATTCAAAAACCGGCCATTGAATCCCCTTCATTCATGTGGTCATTCTCCAAAAATTTTTGGAGGCAAGCAATATGAGCCTCATTTCTTATCTTGCATAATGTTATAAGAATATCCCAATGATCTTCTGTTGTCTTGCAGGAGTGAATGTGAAGGATATTGGCATGTTTGACAGACAAAGCTATCAATTAATGTGCGTGTGCATCTTTGCCATCCCAACAAAGTTGCTCTACAGTAGGTGCAATAGGAACCATAGCATGACACAGAAGTTGAAGATCATCATCTTCAACACCATCTACATCACCTTCGATCATTGTATTTGCAGGTGTAGTAGACATTTTTCAACATCTTGCATAATATTCCACAACCCTTTTTGGACCAATACATGACACATCATGTATGCCCCCAATTGATAATTAGTACCATCCAACTCATCCTCAACAACTAACATATGGAACACATCATTGCTTTCAACCATGGTGAGTGACTAAATACCTTGATGCAAAAAATTGATTGTATCTCAAAAAGTTGAACAGAAACACCCTGTCAAGCTCTGCTAAACCTGTAGCTGATGTCAAGCTACTTGTATTGGCAAACCAAAGTATATATATATATATATATATATATATATATATATATATATATATATATATATATATATATATATATATATATATATATATATATATATATATATATGTTTCGCACAAAAGGATGAAATTGTCTGCACAATTGCAGTGATAGTGCATTCGGAGGCAGAAACAAGGTCAAATCAAAATTTTGATGCCACATAGCAGAACTATTTTGAACTCCTAATCGCCTTGAATATGCTCGCTAATTTTTATGTGATTCCCAGTCTATGATCGGAGGCGTGTCAATGACACCCTAGAGGAAGCGATGATGTGCTCTGTTATCATGAGTGTCATGTGGAAGGCCAAATGGCCACTAAAAACTTTTGTATATGTTCTTTAATAAAAAATATAGTGGTCTGGTCAGCCCCAAACTCTAAGTTTGACCGCATTTGTATGACCTAATAAATCTATGTTCATGTTCTTTGTAATGTGTGTTTTCTATTTATTCTACAACCCCTCAGTGGAGTACTATGTGTAGTATCAGATTTTGGCTTTCTATAGCAAGGGTATCATTGTGCAACTCTCGAGAGGGAGAGTCTACCATCTTGCATCGCCATAGAAATACTTCATTGGTATCAGAGCATTTCGATGCAAAAGCTTTGTTCCTTTTGTTCGAGTGAAGCAAACACTTGCTCGCCCACCCAAGGCTTATGACCAAGGCAACGACCAAGGCATAAACCTTGGGATACCTTGTCATCCGAGTCACTAAAGTCACCGTTGACACCATTGGCTACACACGAGGGAGGACCTCAATGATCAAGGAAGAAAGAGGTTCTCAACACTTCCTGTGAGGTCACCTGTCTTAGTATTGTTCCCCCCGGAGCTCGCTTAACCCACAATCTCTTACCACTAATATACAATTTTTGGTGTTTGAAGAAGGTGAAAGACTAAGGTTAGCATTACCTTGAGCATGTTTTGGGTTGTCAAGGATTCATTCTTTGCTCTCAAAGCCTATTTTGGAGCATTTTTGGAGTGATTCTTGGAGCCATTTTGGAGTACATTCGTGCATAGTTCTCTTTACATGGGTTCAAAAACTTCAAGAACAATGCTCTTTGTACTTCTTTGACAACGAATGTTCATCTTTTGGGGCTATGTTTTCAACCACACTAGTAAATCTATAGGTTTCTTGAAAGGTTTTAGTTGTGGTGGCAGTAGCCACCACAAGTCCATGCAGGTTTTTGAGCCTAAAGAACAGAGTTGATAGACACTTGTAGGTGTTTTTGGCCAATGTTGGGCTATGAATTCAGCCTTTTAGTGCCATTTTACTACATATATTGAGCACATACACAATATGTTCGTTTTTGTGGATACTGCTTATGTATGTGCATGTGGTCATTGATGTAGCGGTTATGTTTTTTGCATAAAGCCTTTTACGTTTGATAAAGAGGGTTGTGGTGAGGTTTTATTAACTGGGAGACACCTAGATATCGACATCTCTTTGGTGATGCAGGTGGAAGACTTACCCAACCTCGCCATAGGAGATGTATGATAGTTGTTCATAGGTGGTCGATAAGCCTACTTGGCTTCTTTTGGGTAACTGGTTATATGCAATAGAGTTAGTGATTCACTATGTAGGTTAACATGTTAGCACTTGCAGTTTTATGAGGTTTTGACACTGGACATATGCTCATTTTGCAGGGGATACTCTGGCAAATTTTTTTCCTTTTTTTTATTTTGGATTTGCCAACTGTGCTGTGGTCGATTTATTTCTTGATACACTTATTGGTGTGAGCACATTTATTTTGCTCACCTACACTATCTATATTCAAATGTCGAATTACAATGTGTGTATATGATACAAACTGACAATATCTTTATCTAGGCAGAAATAGGAACTAGATACAAGAAATGGTGTGCCTAAGAGGTATGAAGAGTTTGTGTGTGAGAATATGGAGAATAAGAATAGTTTAGAATTGTTGTACAACAAACCCAAATTCTGATCAAACGAAAAAGAAATGAGTGACCTACCAAGTAAGAACGGAGTAAATCAACAATAGTTGTTGATGGTAAGCTAACAGAATCTCCTCTAGATAATCACCAAGATGTAGACCACAACTCCTCCAAGAGTGTGAGAACTCCTCCTCCAAGATGACTTCCAAGATCTCCTCCAAGTTCTCCTTGAGTAGGTTGAGAAGATTGCTTACGTGATAATTACATAATGAGCTCGGTCCTTGTAATATAGTCTTTCAGTCCTCCAAAAGCAAATATGAAAAGCACTTTGATAAACTATCGCAATTCGTTGCTACCACAATTAGCGATCATGATAATTTTGCCGTCGTTTTGCTTTTCACACAAAAAGTTGTTTTTGTGCTACATGCTGTCAGACATGAGAATTGAAACATGGTCACCCCGTAGGGAGAATGATGTTCTATCCACACTGCTGCTTGATATTTGTTGTGAGAGGATTGTAATATAAATAATATATGTTGTTTAGTCCAAAGCTTTGTACAATTTGGACATTGTATCCAACAATCCCCCCTTCAATGTCAAAATGGTACAAGCTTCAATAACCTGCAAAACTTTCTGTGTCTTTTTCTTAACTTCTTTCCACTGAATCTTGAGCTAACTATGTATGAACCTGTATACTTGAGAAATTGCAAATTGAATGTCTTGTTGTGTATTACATAGATATATCAAGCAACCAACTGCTTGACTATATAATGTAGCATCAAGTGGTTCTGAATCTGCTTCCGATTGTAATGACACATTGACATCCATCGGTGTCGGCATAGGCTTGGAATCTATCATCTCAAACCTCTCTAATAATTTCTCAATGTACTTCTGTTGTGTCATGTGGATACACTCATCTCTATACTTGAACTCAATCTTGGGACTTGTGATAATCATATCACTTTGTAGTGCATCTTGAACACTAGTTGGTTCATTCTCAACTAAAGTAATCGCTAAAACATTATGAATCTCAAAATGTTTTGCATAATTTACATGGTCTCCTTGTTGTCTCCTTGTCCGGCTTTTGGTTCTTCCAGTGTGTTCCTGTATACCATTGTCCTTCCAAGTTTGATATAACCACTTTGGCGTATTCCTAAAAAATGGTGGTATATCTTCCGGTTCTTCAGTATCTCTTTCTTCTAGAATTCTAGAACCTTCTCCAACTTCATAAGTCGGAACTTCAAGAGCTACTGATGATGGAGTAGGTGCTGATGTAGGTAATGAAATTCTCTCTTCACTTGTATCTCTTAGGTTTTGAGTAGGCTCATCATCCCCCTTGTATGGTTGAATGTAAGAATCCAAATTCCTTCTAAAAAATGCATAGTCATCTACCTTTATGAAATCTAGAATTTCTTCCTTCTTATCATAAATTTGACTTTCTGCAATATATGCATTTTGTGAGAGTAGGATATCATCTGTATCTGGAACATAGAATCTGTATCCTTTGCTTTCAATTGCATAGCCAATAAAGACCGCTTTAATGGCTTTTACATCAAGCTTACCATGATCCTTCTTCTCAATGTGAACATAAACTAGGGAACCAAAAACTTTGAAATAACTCACATTGGGATTCTTTCCATAATAAGCCTCATAAGGTGTAATGAACTTCAAAGATTTTGTGGAAGACCTATTCAGAATGTGATTCGCTGTATGTATTGCATCAAACCAAAACTTGGGAGAAATCCTTTTGGATGACATCATACTTTGCATCATCTCAACAAGTATCCTTTTCTTCCTCTCTGCAATACCATTATGTTCTCGTGTGTAAGCAATAGTGAGTTGATATGAGATACCTTTGTCTTCAAGTAAAGACTTAAAGTCCTTTGATATGTACTCTCCTCCTCTATCACTTCTTAAAATCTGGATCTTTGACCGACTTTCATTTTCAACCATACCTAATAATTTCTTGAAAGTAGGAAAAACCTCTGATTTCATTTTAAGTCCATAAATCCATGAATATCTTGAGAAATCATCTATGAACATGACAAAGTACCTAAAACCTTGAATTGAATCTATTCTCATCAGACCATTCACATTTGAATGTATGATCTGCAACTTCCTTGTGGCGGTGATGTATCCATGCTTCTTGAAAGGTAGTTTGTGAAGCTTTCCTTCAAGGCATCCTTCACATGAATCTACATCATCTGGTAAAGCAAAAGTAGGTAAACTCTCCACCATACCTTGATCTTTGATACGCTTGAGAGCTATGTAACTGATATGGCCAAATCTAGCATGCCATAACTTCATGGTCTCCTTCGATGTAGTAGACCTAACAACATTAGCATGACTTATTTTGGATAACACAAACATGCCACTTTTGTTTTCACCTTGAAGTAGACAATGCTCCTCATCAGGTGAGAGGATCTAACATGAATCTTTCTTCAAAACTACTTTATAACAATCTGACAAGAAAGTCGAGATAGAGAGCAAATTCCTATTTATTTCTAGAACATAAAGAACATTGGAAATTGTGAAGTTTCCACCTGCTCTGGACTTAAGGTTCACTTCTCCAACACCAACCACATCCAAATCATGACCATCTACAATGGTCACTCTTCTACCTGAAGAGTTTGAAAGGGAAGAAAATACCTTTCTGCAACCTGTCATATGCTTAGTAGATCCAAAATAAAAAATCCAAGGATTATCTGAGATTGCATTTAACACTGCCTAATCAAAAGCTACCTCTTCAATAGTAGCACATGCATATGAATCTACCTTTGAAGATTTAGGTTTTGGATCATCTTCAACACTATTTCTTGATGCTTTCTTCTTCTCATTGAAAATCCTTGCTTTGCATTCTGCTATGAAATGACCTAATTTCTTATAGTAACAACATAGTCCTTTCTTTGAATCAGATGTAATCGAAGACTTTTCTTTGGGTGTAGAGGAAGCGTTAAGAAAAGGATTGGAAGACTTAGGATTAAGAGACTTATTTTCCTTCTTGGATTGTTGAATCTTCTTCTCCTTCTTCTTCTTTCCCTTCGATGATGATAACATAGCTTCATCATTTTCTTCCATACCCTTTTGTTGATCTTCATCTTGAAGTAACAGGAACTGTAGCTCTTCAAATGGAATTTCTCTATCTCTTGTAGAGAGAGATAAAGAGGTAACAAAAGCACGATATGTAGATGGAAGTGAGTTTAGAAATGTGTTTACCATCTCTTCATTTGAAATGTCGACTCCAACATTCAATAACTGATCTTGTAAATCTTTAAGCTTCAAAATATGTGACTGAACCGATTCACCAACTTTCATCCTTGTGTTGGCTAGCTGCCTCCTTAGATGAGCTTTGCTAGTAGGGTTTCTGCTCTGATAGAGATTTTCTAGCTGCAACCAAGCCTGACGAAAGGTTCTGCAAGACCTGATTTGGGATATAATATGCCTCTTGACTCCCATAGCAATATATGAAAGTGCTAAAGCATCCCTTGAATCCCATCTAGTCTGCTCTTCTTTAGGAAGTAATCTGGTAGTAGTATGGACTCTTGATGATGAAAGAGTTTCTTCTTCTTCACTAACATCCTGTTGAGCAGAAATAAAAACAGCAGGCCTTCTAAAAGATGAAGCAACATCTTCTTTGACTTGTCTTGGCCTTGGATAAGTGCCATTGACAATATTCCATAAGTCCTTTGATACTAATAGGTTCATCATGATAAAAATCCAGATTGGATAATTAGACATGCCCTCAAGCTTGTCTTCATTCTCAAGTCTATAATCACTCATCTTGTTAAGGGTGTGTGCCAACTATGCTCTGATACCAAATGTTGGAAGTGGGAGTGGAACACAATAATAATATATTACAGGCTTACAGGATCTTCCAACAGATGAACCTTAACATACACACCTTAAGACTCAAAAATAGATGAGTGAGAGATAGAGAGAGAATAGACGAGATTTCAAGTGTAATGGTAAGTTATAAGGCTCACCTACACTATCTATATTCAACTATCGACTTACAATGTGTGTATATGATACAAACTGATAATATCTGCATCTAGGTAGAAATAGGAACTAGATACAAGAAATTGTGTGCCTAAGAGGTATGATGAGTTTGTGTGTGAGAATATGGAGAATAAGAACAATTTAGAACTGTTGTACAACAAGCCCAAAATCTGATCAACCTAAATAAGAAACGAGTGAACTAGCAAGTAAGAACGAAAATAGACTTGCTACTCACAGTAAATCAACAATAGATGTTGATGGTGAGCTAGCAAAATCTCCTCCAAATAATCACCAAGATTTAGACCACAACTCCTCCAAGAGTGTGAGAACTCCTCCTCCAAGATGACCTCCAAGATCTCCTCCAAGTTCTCATTAAGCAAATATGAAAAGCACTTTGATGAAACTATCACAATTCGTTGCTACCACAATTAGCAATCATGATAATTTTGTTGTCGTTTTGCTTTTCACACAAAAAGTTGTTTTTGTGCTACACATTGTCAAACACGGGAATTGAATCGTGGTCACCCTGTAGGGAGAATGATGCTATATCCACACTGCGGCTTGCTATTTGTTGTGAGAGGATTGTAATATGAATAATATATGTCGTTTAGTCCAAAATTTTGTACAAATTGGACATTGTATCCAACGGGAAATTTGATGGCACAAACATTTCTCTATGGAAGAATTAGATTAAAGATGTGCTGATTCAGAGGAGGCAATGGAAGCCAGTAAATGAAATATCAAAGAAGCCTATTGACATGGATGAAGATTGTTGGGATGCGTTAGATGAAATGGCCAGGTCTACCATAATTACACCTGGCAAATAATATTTACTTTACAGTATTAGACTATGAAAGTGCAGAGGAGCTTCGGAAGAAGTTATGTAATACATCTGAAAAAGCGACGAAATCAAATAAAGTGTATCTGATGAGAAAGTTATATGACCTTTGCATGAAGGACACAAATAGTGTTACTTCTCATCTAAATGAGCTTGGATGCTATATTCTCCCATTTATAGGTTCAAAAAACAGATATGGATAATGAAATGAAAGCAATCTTGTTGTTATGAACCTTGCCATCATGATGGGATACCTTTTGCATAGGTATTAGCAATATTGCACTTGGTGGTAAACTGGTCTATGATGACATATGTGGAGAACTCTTGGGTGAGGAGATTCATAGAAAATCTATGGTTGGCACTCAGAGTGGAGATGCATATAATGTTCGTGATTCTTAGCAAGGAACGAATCAACAATGTGGTAGGAGCAAGAAGAAGGAAAAGAATGGTCAATGGAATAAGAGTAAAAGTAAATCAAGGAAGAAGGATATTGAATACCATTATTGTCACAAGAAAGGACACATGAAGAAAGACTGCTATGCATTAAAGAATGCTAAAGGTAAAGGACAAAATGTTGATGGGCATGTTAAACAACTACCTGCACCATCTTCTGTGAAGATTGAAGAAATTAATGTTATTTATGATGATGCTGATGTGTTGACACTTGATAGTACTATCCCCATTGAGGCTCTTATGGCTGATTCCCTTTCCCACATGTGGCTACTAGATTCTGGTGCTTCTATCCATGTGCCACCACATAGAGAATGGTTCTCTAATTATGCCCCAAAGTCTCTTGGTGACATGAGACTTGGTGACTCTTACTAGTGTGACATTGTGGGGATTGGAGATGTGGTTGTGGAGTTCGCTGATGGTTAAAAATTTACTATGCATAATGTACGCCATGTACCTTAGTTATCATGTAGTTTGATGTCAGTTGGTCAACTTGATGACCTTGGTTATAAGGTGGTTTTCTATGCTCAATCCTTTTTGCATATCAAAGGGAAATATGGTTATTGCAAAAGGAAGCAAAGTTGGCTCATTTTATCCTTTATTTGTATCACAAAAAGAGCACTTGTTAGCTATTACTAAATAGCCTATGGCTTGTATTTGGCATGGCCATTTGGGTCACATATCTCGTAGTGGAATGGAAAACCTTTCTCGTTCTGGCTATTTACCTGTGTAATCTTTCTTTGATTTTTCATTTTGTGAGAATTGTCAATATGGAAAGCAAACTAGATGTCAGACGTTGATCCATAGGGGTCACGACATTGATCCATAAGGATCAGTCCATGTGCGTGTGTCTCTCCTCCCATCTATATATACCCTCTTGTACTCTAAAAATATCAATGTCTTGGAATGGTCTAAGTGTCAATATGTGGCCATCATGCAACACTCATCCCCATTACTACCAAATACCTTAGGGTATCCTTCGAGATTGGGACCTTGGCTAGCTAGCCCTTGTTCCTCACACACATGGATTGATCCCTATGGATCAATGTCATGATCCTTATGGATCAATGTCTGACACTCTCTCCCCTTTCTAAAGATCATTGTCCTCAATGATCAATAAGGGAAAGTACTTACAAACCAAAGCTTTTGATTCCCAAGTAGAGTCAGTAAGTGGAAATCCTCTCCAGGCTACTAGATACTCCTGGATGGCATGATTCCTCAATCGCTTCTATCTCTGATCTAGTATCTTGTTTGGAGAAGGAGTTGTGCTATCACTTTCCTGCAAAGAAACAATACCCTCTATTAGATTATCCTCCCTTGAAATATACTTTCGAAGTTTACTGACATGAAAAAATGGATGTACTGTGCAATGTGGAGGAAGCTCTAATCGGTAATGTAACTTCACTTATTTTTTTAACTATCTTCCAAGGTTCACAAAACCTTGGTGAAAGCTTACCACACTTCCCTGTGGAGAGTGAAGTAGATCTAGTTGGCACCTGAAGAAATACTCTTTCCACTTCCTCAAAGGATCTAGGAGATCTCTTCCTGTCAGCATACTCTTTATCCCTATCAAGGGCTTGCTGCATCTTGGCTTTAGCTATTTCTAAATTTGCTTGGATGTTCGCTAAGGACTCCAAAGCACTAGGACATTTCTTTGGCTTGCCTATGGTATTGGAAGCATTGGGATTCATGCCATAGTTCATCTCAAAAGGAGACATGCCTATCAACTTGTGAGGCTTATTGTTATAAGCAAACTCAACTAGTGGCAAATAACTATCCCAATCTGTCTGTCTCTTAGACACATATGCCCTCAACATGTCCTCGAGTATCTGGTTGACCATCTGTCTCAGGATGATCACCACTACTCATCTTTAATGACACCTTTAGTTTGTCAAATACAAACTTCCAGAAGTATCTTGTGAATGTGACATCCCTATCTGAAATTATGGAGGTCAATAACCCATGCAATCTAAAGACATGCTTGATAAACAACTCTGCTACCTATGGAGCTTTTATCGTCTCCTGCGTGGGTATGAAATGAGCCATCTTGCTCAATCTGTCTACCACAACTAGGATATTATCCCGCTTTCTTTGGGTCCACGGTAATCCGACTATGAAGTCCATGGATACACTGTCCCAGTTATGATAAAATCTGTAAAGGATGCAAAAGACCTAGTGTCTTAACCCTTTCTACTTTGTTGACTTGACAAAAATAAAGCATTGTTGAGCATAAGTGTGGACATCTCTAGCTAATCTAGACCACCAAAATGTTTTTTAACAAGCTATATTGTCTTGTCAACATCAGGATGTCCTACGCAAGGCACATCATGGTTATCATGCATGAATTTTCTTCTCAAATATGGCACGCAAACCTTTCCTTTCCATTTAACTATTCCATTCTCCTGTGACAAATTGGAATACGGGATGGACTTGTTTGCTCTGCTAGGGGAAGAAACAACTTGAATTGTCCCGTCTCCTATAATAGAGTCATCACTGATGGCTCTAATAATCTGTAACCAGTGTGGATCTTCCACCTGTGCTTCCTTTATTTCTTGAAGCAATGAACTTTCTAGAATTGTAAAGCTCATTTGATACATTATTCGCGACTCCATCCACATTTCTATGTTTGGTGAGGATGGACTTGTTTATTACAGTACCACATTATACTTAACATTTTTCGTATTATATGATGAAATATTACAATCAAGAGGGCATGAAAGAGAGAGGAATACGGCCAACATCCTTAATAACACGTGTAAGTGGTTCAAAGGCACCACCAATTAATTCAAGAATTGAACCTACAAGTCGATTGACATAAAACATGTAAATGGTCTGTAGCCCATAAACTAGGAGTATTAACAACATGAAGACTAAACATTTGAAGGGCAACTTAATTCTCGGGGTTGTTGGTCTTCCACACTCATGTGGTCCAAGTACAATGTACATTGTAGTAGTTGAGTTTGCCTTCCACACTCGGCTGTCCAAAGTCAATGTACAAGTCCATGATCCATCAAAACAAAAACCAAAACCAAAACCAAAGTCAATGTACAAGTCCATGCTCCATGTCCGTGCACATTAGCTTGGTTGGATAGGCTTTCCGCCTCTTGAGGCAGGGGTGAAGGTTCGATCCCCATTTATGGCAGGACATCTTGTGGGCTTAAGTGTAATCATGTTGTATCCAATTAAAACCAATTTCCTTTGGGCAGTCCTCTCTTGTGTCGCTTTCGGGCAGTCTAACCCCTCCTTTGTAAGATACGAAAGATCCCATGAATATTACCCCCGTTCACTTGTACAATTGCAATTTCAAAGTTAAAGCTTGAGGAGTAGGCTTCTGCTGAACCTCATAAAAAAAAAAAACGGCCATTATCCTCGTTGAAACGGGGCAGCTGCTTTCAACCCGATATATTTATATGTTGTTGTTATTGGAACTCGGAAAGAGGCATGATCTTGGAAATCGGCAACCGAGCATCCATCAACGAGTCCGGTATATGTGCCCTTTTCTAATGAAGCGGAGGCAAAGTGTCCTAATTAAAAGGAGGAAAAGGGCGTGCCGCTGCCGCAGCCTCAACACCAAAAAAGTTAGATGGCAAGTAACAGCTTCGAAGTAATTTGTCCTTCTGACACTCGACATGTGACAAGACACGCACCTCTCTACACTGTTTCTCCCTTTGCTTGTGAACATAGAGCAACCTTTGGACTAAGTGAGAGAAACCAGAACTGTGCGGTGGCCATGCTGATGTCTTCGAGCAAAGGAGAACATCTCTGTGCAGCAATGCTTGCAACATTTCGGTCTCTTCGGATCATTTGCCCATCAGGGGACTCTTCTTGATTCTAGCTGGTTTAGTGGCAGCTCAAGTGGGCAGCTCAAGCTCGCTCAATTCGCTGACTTTTTCAGAAGCAGAGCTGAATGATGGATGGAGGTACTCTGTTCCTAAGCTTACGGGCGGATGCAAACACGCGCACACACACACACACAGAGAGAGAGAGAGAGAGAGAGAGAGAGAGAGAGAGAGAGAGAGAGAGAGAGAGAGAGAGAGAGAGAGAGAGAGAGAGAGAGAGAGAGAGAGAGAGAGAGAGATCTCGTGAAGTAGTTCCTCTTCGAATTTCCATTATAATGGGAATGGACTGTGCTTTGGTAGATGATGTAAAGTCTTCATTGCGCAAGTATTTATAGACCAAGCAAGCACGTGTTTTGTAGTGAGGAAGTCATCACGATTTTGCCTTTACGAAAGCTACACTTCCCAGGTTGGAGTTGGACCGATATCTTGACATCAGATTTCTTCGCTTTTCCTTGGAAGGAGGATTGCATTGACCAGCCTGGTTTTATAGCAATGCATGATAGTCTCTTCAATTTCTATTCGTATGATCAATAGGAATTTTTTTGGTTTAATTCTGAATTCTTTATGGCCATCCGATTGTGGAGTGCAAGACTTTAGAATCTTACCTCGAACTTGTGGCCATGGAGGAATCATATTTACTGTCTGTTTTGGGTATTTTGGGACGTTTAAGTCGATCCCAGAATTTGTGAGAGATTGGATAAAGAAAATAAGAATTCAATGTAAGTTGGGGAAATATTGTCCTTAAAATCAAACAATTATGGACGCAAAACAAGAATGCTAAAAAAAAGGATGAGTAGTAATAAAAGAAATCATACACATCTTACAGCTAACTGAGTCCAATGATGTGAAACTATTCTGTATACTTCATGTAAAAGAAAAAAAAGGCACAAATTTAAGTTAAGTTAGAAGTAGCATTTGCAAAGAAATGATGACGCTCATAGTGTATTAATTTCATGTGTCACTTATGTACACATGTAAACACATTCTCTCACAGCAAGCACATCCTATCTTTCTATATTCCCGCATGTAAACATCAAAATTATTGACTAGATACCATGGATATGTAAACATTGTAACTATGAAGATGTTGGAGTGGATTAGTAGTGATCACTTTAAGAGCCAAAATGGGATACAATGGCTTCATGAAGGGTGTTGGGAATTATTTATTTGTGGGTAACCTATCAAATCATATGGTAACTTGAATTTTGTGATAAATTTGAACTTTGAAAGCATATATTGAAGCACATAGCGAATCAGCTAATAAAGAACACTGTACATTATTCTCCTTGCAATACTTGAAGTGCTTGGTCATAGGAGAATGTGATATCAACAATCAATGTAGCTTGCTTTGGTATGCCATCATACATTCTAGAGAAGAGTAAGTTTTTTGGGTAGTCGAATGTAATCATGAAACTAGTCCATAATTTCTCGTTATTCAATGGTGGTATCACCAAAAGGTGATTCTACTCTTTCTACACACATGTGAGACACATAAAATCATATTCATGTTTCCCCTCTATGCTCTAATGCTCTAATATATGTAGATGCTTCCTTAGCTCCCGACAATATGCATCGTACCAATGGTTTTGGGGCATGGATCCCGTACATGGAGGGTGTACGTGTGTGCTCTGTGGAAAGCTTTGTAGCGTTGAGGAGGTGGTGCTGTAGACCTTGTGCAGATTCTGAAACTATCACAATATCATCAGCATATAAAAGAATATGAACAGTAGTCCCTCGTACCTCAATGCCCTCCCCTCCTTGCAGGTGTATGAAGTCTACTATCTCATAAATGTATAGACCAAAGAGGGTGGGTGAAAGAGGGAACCCTTGCTTCACCCCGATACTGCTAGCAAGTGATGCAGATAAGCCACCCACCTGGACATCTGACTCTACCAGATACTCTCTCATATAAGGCATAGATCCTCCATATCATCTCATTTAGAACTCCGATATCGAGTAGGCTCCTGAAGAGGTGTTCCTTGGGAGCTGAGTCGAAGGCTTTGCGGAAGTCCACAAAGAGGTAGTATAATCTCCGCATCCTCACTCTTGCCTGGTTGATTAGGCATCTCAAAGTGAAGATGTGGTCAATGGTAGAGTAATCTCATCTAAAACCGGCTTGTCTTGGGGCCTTGATACCCTTCCTCTCTGTGAGAGTGCTCAACTCTATCTCTAGCACTGTCCCATATAATTTGGCCAATATGGGGCCAATCATGATCGTCCGATATGTAGTTGGATCCATACCGTCTCATGACTTACAAATAGGCACTATGGTGTGCTCCGTCCATAAGTCAGGGGACCCTTCAACCAGTGCAGGGTTGAAGAGGTGGGCAATGAGCGGTGCCAGAGTCGTGCATCTGTATATGAGGCGCTCTGTCTGTAAACTGAACTGGTCATGGGCTTTACCATGCTGCAGATGTGGAATAGCGCGACTCACCATGGTGGGTGTGAAGAAGTAAGAGGTAGTGGGGCATGAGCTCTGCAGCTTGGGAATGGGGGGCTTGTGCGGGATCTGGCATAGGCGCTGTGCGTAGCGATGCCAAATGCTCTTGTTTCGAATGGGTGTCTGTTGTCTCCTCTTCCTCAGATGTTGCCATGCCAATGCACTATCCGGACTCATGAGCAAATGGTAGATATCCCAATACTGTCTCTCCTCCCATTCTCGTCGCTTGTGGCGAATAAGGCTTTGCATGCGACACTGTGCTTGTGTGTGTGATATCCCCTCTATTCTCTAAAATCAGTAGATGTTTCTTGAGTTCCCAACAAATAACATCATACCAACGGTTCTGCGGCATGGATTCTGTGCATGGAGGATGTGTATGTGTGCGATGTGGAAAGCTCTGGATAGCTCAGATGTGAGTGTGTCCAAAGGTGAGAATGGATTGAGGGAGAGTAGGCTAGTGTGTAAGTGGTGTGCGTACACGTGTGAGAGCTCGTGTGTGAAGTGTATTGTGGTGTGTGGCTCAATGGGTGAGGGAGGGTCTAATGGGATAGGAGACGAAAGTGTGAATGTGATAAATGTATGGTCAGCTCCAAGTAGGCATCATCCAATACTAAGTGAGGGGATAAGTGAAGCTCCAGAGATGGTACCGAGAATGTAATCGACCGTGCTTTAACCCCTTCCGTGAAGGAAGCAAGTAAGTCCGCCTGAGCGTGGCCAATGATTCATCCCGTTATATATAACGAGATGGTGTTGGCTGTCTAGCTCAAGCAGATGTCTTCCATACCTCTAGGTGTCGTGACCCATATCTATTGATGCTCTACTGCCGCTCGTCTCATCTGAGTCTTCCCCTCACGAGATGTGGATGATCCATGTCGTATGCCTCGCACTGATGTGACTGGTGCAACCATGGAAGTCCCCCATAGGGAAGACTTCACCTAGGCTGCTCAAGTGTAGTATCTCATCTGAAAGTGTTGTGTATGGTGAGTCTTTGTCTCGGATCAGTCCCCCAAGCTCCTGTCTTGCCTATCGGGATTGTCCTGGTGGGAAGTAGCATATGGCAATGTAAATCAAGCTCCCTTGAGCCATCTCCATGTGGACCCACATGTATCGTGCCTCCTCATCTCTTCCTATGTTATGGATTCGGCTTTGTATCTCTTGTCTAAATATGATGGCAACACCCCCCGACCCTCGTGTTGTACCCTGTCTCGTCGTGGTCCAGAATGCAGATTCACAATGAAAACCTGCAATGCGAGGTAGGCCTCTCTCTTGGCTCTCATGGGTCTGTGTGATGCAAACAAAGTCATGTGACTCCAAGATCTCCTCGAGTCTGTCTTGTCGCGTCTAGAGTGCCCCATTGTAGCTCCACACTGTTCCTTTGAGTGGTGCCTCTTGGCGTAGTGATGTCTCATAGGCTGCATGGCCCTATTTGATAGGGAGTTCGTCTATGAAGACCTTATCATCACGATAGAAGGCCTTCCTCCCTTCTTGGCGTGCTTGGAGTTTTTGTGGCAGCGCAAGCGCTTTGGTGTGCTACCTGCATCCTTGTGAGGTCCTCATCCATGTAAGGGCCGCTGCCGGATAGTCCACGTAGTACTGATCGACGTTTAAAAAAGGCGGTCCGTGCCTCCTCGGAACTCATGTGGAGGATTAGTGCTCGCGAACGAGATATACCCTCCCAGCCTTCCATGCGCGTGTGAAGGGCATGCTCTCGTATCCAAGTCGACGACAAATGTCGGTGGCATCTGCCTCCAGTGATGCTCCCTCCGGTAGGCCCATAATCTGAATGTGGAGTCTTCGAATGTGTTGAAGTCTCTCCTCCTTCAGTGTATCTTGAACCTGTGTGAACTCTTCCTTCTTCACGCTTCCTTCCTCACTTTTTCTTGGACCTCCTTTTTAATATTTTTACTTACTACTTCCACCCAACTATTTTGTGTTGCTTCCATCTTTGATCGGATGTGTTTCTGCATATCCATCTTCCAATCATTCTTGATTTCCTCTTTTTAGTCATCTAGCTTTGTGATCTCTCCTTCTTCTTTGGAAATCTTCAGCTGAATGATTTCTTCTTGAAGCTTATGCGTCTAAGCTTTCCATTCATCTCGGTCTTCTTCGAGAATTTTGACATGCTCTTTTAGGGCTCTTATTTTGTCAATGGCCTTCCTCATTTCTTGATTAAGCACTCTGTCTACCTCCTTTGCCTCTCTGATGGCTTTAGAAATCATGTCCTCTACTTCCTTTCTTTCAATCTGCGCCATGGTGCTTCTCAATTGGTACAGGTACACACACACACACACACACACACAGAGAGAGAGAGAGAGAGAGAGAGAGAGAGAGAGAGAGAGAGAGAGAGAGAGAGAGAGAGAGAGAGAGAGAGAGAGAGAGAGAGAGAGAGAGAGAGAGAGAGAGAGAGAGAGAGAGAGAGAGAGAGAGAGAGAGAGAGAGAGAGAGAGACCCCTTGACAGCAGCTTGGTGCCAAAATGTTTCTCAAATACGTCTGCTACTCATTTGGTTCCAAAATGTGGTTGGCCCCTTCAATGTTCCAAGCAATCCATCAGAAGAGGACCTATGGCTTATTCTGCAAGATGGCAGGGTTCTTTGTGACTTAATCAGCAAAATATCTGGGGTAACATAAAACTGTTTTAAATCTAATGTGTTCTCTGCATATTGTCTTCATATATTCAGTGATTATGTTATGTGGTGGTATCCTTTCAGGTAGAATATAATTTTCATAACTTGCCATTGCCTTGTGATCGGGTAAACATGTTTCTTTCTGCTGCAGCAGATATGAAACTTCCCTTATTTGAAGCTACAGATTTAGACGAGGTAAGATATCTATTGTCACTTGATTTGATGGGATCAAAATATTAGTAACGAGAAATGTGAATTTATCCTCCATTGGGTGTGCTTGAGTCCAAGTGCACACAGTGGTTGCTTGAATGCTGGACTCTGAATCTTAAATGATTTTGTTTATTTTGTGTGTAGACATCTTCTTTTATCAGTGTGCTGGTGTAGGCAGTACTTGAATGTATCTGAACCCTAGCAGACTAGGTTTGCTTTAATGCTGAAGCAAGCAATTAAAAATGAATGATTGAATGTGTCGGATATGCATTAACCATCCACTCATCTCGTATTGCGGTGCAATTCCATTCTTATCTCTTGAAGCAAAACATTATAATTATTTCAAATGCTTTTTGCCTTTATAATTCTTATTCATGTTTGTCTTCATAGGGTTGCTATTCTTCTTCATCATGTAAGCGGATTATAGACTGTCTTCTTTCTTTGAAGAACTTTCAAGAGATGAATGAACTCAAAGAGAAGCCAAGCAACTCACCAACTGATTCGAGGCAGCATAGAAGTGAACATTTGGAGAATCCAGGGAAGCTGGTGGACTGTTCTGAGAATGGGACTCAGAAAGGCCATCTGCAACCTCGTAGGAGATGGAAAATTCCTTCTCATGAAAATACACCCCTTACCGCTGACCCTGGCTTGCCTTCAGAACAACAAAGTGCATTGCCTCCCATGAACAGCGTGTATGGTCCAGACTCATTAATAACAGATGGACAACCTCAAACAGGTTATGGTACATGGAGATGTCATTTTCAGTCTATAATTTAGTAAAATTTGCAATGGGTGTGAGATATCAAGTACATAGAACTTCTCACAGTTCCACTGTTTGATGCTACTCAGGTCCAAGTCCACAACACCTTCAGCAGATAAATAAGAAGTTCCATGACATCTTAGGCATCAACATGAAAACAGATTCCAACTCTGAAGTAGAGTCACCATTAGGAAAGAATCTGGAAGTATGAAAATTCCTCTGTCTCTTTCTCTCGTATTTTTTAATGAAGTTGCAGTCTTTATAATCACTCTTCCATGACTGGTACACTTGCTCTAGAATGTATCAATGCAATCGCTGTCAGGTTTTGTTACTGCTGTGTTTGGAAACAAACAACAGGATGATGTTGCAAGAGTAAGTTTCATCTTTTTGTTAGGCTAGCATATACACAACTTGCAATCTTCTTGTTAAAGATCCATGCTTTATTTGACGTTTGGATTTTCAATTAGTGTGATCTTTCTTTCGGCTGATGTTTTTTGGTGACTTTAGCATGTAGGGAACATGCTGAGGAAGGTACTGGAAGAGCTTGAGCGATGTTTCACATCACAGAATCAGAAAGTGACAAAGGTGAAAAAGTGATATCTGTCTTATTGCTGGACTTCTCTTTCAATATTCTTTTATTTCTGCTTCACAATGTTATTGATATGGGAAGGACAGCTCAAATCCATGTTAAAAGAGCACATAAACCGGGAGAACAAGCTAGCTTCTAGGGCAATGTTACTGGAGACATTGGCCACAGGTGCTGGAGAAGAAGTCAAGGTAAGAGGTGAATCAGGTGACCATACATACATACATACATACATACATCATAGTTGTTCAAGTAAGATCTGTACGACAGGTATGGTACATAATAGTACCATACTAGGTACGTACTAATCATGAGGTATGAATCCATACGATATTAGTACGATTTTTTTTTTAAATTTTTATTTTTTGTTAATAATTATGCTCAAAATTCTTAAGTTGCATGTAAAATATATATACACATAGCTAAACTAGTGAAGGTTGATGTGAAATATGTCCATATATACATGTAAGTCGTTTGCAATGTGCATTCATGATTCACTATTTCAACTTTCATATACTAATCATTGTGCATTCACATTATGTGCAATGTGTAATCATCAATGTGTAACATTATGCAATGTAATTTTACTAATTTGCATTTTGTGCATCTTGCATTATGCAATGTGCATTTACGATTCATATTGTGCATCATTTATTTCACGACTTCGGGCTCACATAAGCATTGTGCATTATCACTTGTGCAACATGCTATGTGCAACAATGATCAATCATCAAACTTCAAAGTTTCAAACAAAGCATACAAATTATAAACTATAATCATGCAATGACTAAGGACTCACACAATATATCGTGATTCATATAATCAATCATCATCATTATCAATCATAACTCATGAGTCATCAATGATCACCAATGTCTAAAATCATAAAAACAAATGCCAACTCTCATAATGTCATAATTGTGAAGAGGTGATGGATAGGTGTAGAGATGAGGTGGTGTTGCAAAAAATCTGCTCTACACCGGCCAATGTGACACCAGGGATGCTTAGTATACTTCTTTAGCTTCCCAAATATGCACAAAGAATTATCAAGTCCTTTGGAACATCGTTGTGAAATGTTTTCATCAAAACACATAACTTCTACTTTGCGAGGATTGAAGAAACCTTCTATTTTGGGAAGAGAAGGTCATAGAAATATGCTCAGAGCTCACAACCTGGTATGAATGAACCAAAGAGCTTTTGCACACTTCTAATGGAAGTGTATAGCTAACTAATGCAAGTCATTCGATGAATTCAGCTGAACCATATAGAGAGAAATAAATCTAACAAGCTTGGGAGGTCACCAAGGAACAAGATGAGTTTCAGATCTAATTATCCAATGACGATGAAACTTGATATGTCACATGACACGCCAATCTAATTGATCCAAGTTAAAGTATAGCAATTGGATGCTCACACATAGAGAAATAAAAGAACAAGTCCACTGAGTACATGAATGTACTGCAGCACACAGAGAATGACTTACTCAAATAATGAATGAAAATGTGTACGATATTGAACATATGATACAAGGGAACTATAGAGGACTACTCTTTCATGAAGTGAGCACAATGTATGCTCAAAGATGCAGCTCAATCTCTCATGAATATCTCAATCTCTCATGAATAGGTGACATATCCCGCGACTAAGAAGAAGATGTATTTATGCACACATTTGAATTTGAATCTAGTGAGTTACTAACCTAAAAGTGATTCTAGACTTTAGGAGAAATTAATCTTGATTCCTAACTAACAATTTGTGGAGTTTTCACTTCCTCAATCTATGAGATTCCTTGTCACTTTTAACTATTTCAAATGATCAAGGTAAATACAGAAGATTTACTCTTAGAGGTTTTACAAGCGTCTGTTCTCATGATCATGTTTAAATGGAATGCCTTATGAGAGTAATCATAATCGAAATGTCAAGCTTTTAGGTTTGCTATTTGCACCGATAATAAAGTCATAAATGTCAAATGATAAATGATAAATCACAATACTTATGAATCGTGGATCGTGACACTCATCATCGTCGGAGTCCTCAGACTCATCTAAAGAATCCTTTGATGTCATCTCATAAGTAGATGACACTGGACTCTCTATGGGACTAACAACATTCCCCTCATCATCAAACTGAGAAGAATGATGTCGAGCAAGATCCTCCTCCTTGTACATGTGACCATTTGTAGGGGTGCTCTGCTCGTACTGGTCTCCTCTCTATGTATAGTGGTCGAACTCGATCCACGTCAAATGATGAAGCCCTTCCCACGACCACATACCACTCTGATGTCTCTACTTGCAATGGTAGGGCTCCGTGTTTTCC
>CM035435.1:148055390-148062890 GCA_020310875.1 Ceratopteris richardii
GTTCGATAGTTGTGACGAGAGAAAGAAAGAAAGAAAGAAGAAAGAAAGTCATATTAACGTCTTCTGGAGGCCAAACTTGGCCTATGAGACAAAAACCATGTACAAGTGTAGTAAACCTGTGTGGAGGATCAAATGAAATAAAAAGTATATCGCGACACAAAGATATATAAGGCTGGAAAAGGCTGGGGAGACGTGGCTTTGACTCTGCAGATAGTGGCCACCTAATACATGGGGGACATGTGAGTAAAAGTGTGAGTAAAACACCCTAGCTACTGGTGAATGGGTGGAGGTGGGTGTAGTATGTGGTACATTGGGGGTGGTCTGAGTGCCTCCTCAAGGAAGACAACCCATGGGGTGGTGGTGTGCCGATGCTCCATCATGTGGTCGTAGGCTGTCCTGATGCGTGAGATATCCTCTTGATATAGTCGTGGTCGATGATATCCGCCCATGCGTGGTCGGCGCCGTGCTCTATGTGCTGCTGCCTGGTAGAGAGTGAGCCCTATAGATGGACCTCTCTGATGTGTAGGTTGGAGTGACCGATCTCGCCTCTCGTATGCTGCTGCAAGGAAGCGTCCCAAGCGTCGTTGGTCTCCCTTAGTCATGCATAATGGGAGTGACTCCTCTATCTGGAACTGTGCTCGTAGGTCTAAGTACGCTGGGCATCTGATAACAAAATGCTCCTCACTCTCTACCTCTGTCTGGCATACTGGGCACCACCTCTCCTCACGGGGGACTCCCCTGGACCGACCCCTCTCAATCTCTAGCTGATGTGATGAAACCCGGAGCTGCCCGATGACTACTTGAAGGTGGTGGGGTAGATATGTCTGCATGTATCTCGGAATCTCGATGAAGCCCTCGTCCGATATATGTAGAAAATGCTCACGATAATAGAGCATTTTCGGTGGCAATGTATCCCTAGGGCTCACCCATGTCCTCTGTATGTATGTATGCCATATCTCCTGACGAATGACCCTATTCCTCTCTTGATGAGAGAGCGAGTAGGTGGGTGCATGTGAGTCGTACTGTAGTGGTGGTAGCCTGTCTATGTCAAAGCCGTGGTGGGCCAACCAATCTCGTGACTGTGCATACCATGAGGAGGTGTCGCCTGCTAATGCCATGTCCCGTGATGCCTGGAAAGCCCGATAAGCAATGCGCTCTGTATCCATGCTCCGGAGTCTGTGTAATAGGCATACTGTCTGGAATAGTGCCTCAACTAGCATCGGAGGTGCAACGAGCTCTGCTCTAATGATATCATGTGGTACTGAAGGCTTGCTGCGGGTAAGTCTGGAACTCATGAGGATCTGTGGCCTCTCTAATGCTGTCCATACTGATGTGGCTAATCCTGGTCCCCATATGGCTGCCCCATACATGAGGGCTGGTGTAACCAAAGTGTCGAAGAGCCACCCCTTTGTGCGGGGCTCCTGAAAATATGCCTGGTGGCACTGTCTCTCCATCAAGGCAAGTGCTGCATACCCACGTGTTATGCAGTCACGTGCTGCCTGAGACATAGAGAAGACCCCTGATGCTGCTGTAAATGTCACTCCCAAGTAAACATATGATCCGACCACCTCAATCGGTCCACCTGCTGCTGTGAACAAACTATGTCTGCGTCCCTGTGCTGATGTATGAAAGATCATGACCTTGGTTTTACCAAGGTTCACAGATAACCCTATGTGTGTGCAAAACTCATCTAGGCCATGTAGATGCTACTGTAGACCTTCTGCAGACTCTGAAACCAGTGCAATGTCATCAGCGTATAGAAGAATATGGACAGTGGACCCATGTACCTCAATGCCATCACGCCCCTGCTGCTGTATGTAGTCCACTATCTCATCAATGTAGAGACCAAAGAGGGTGGGTGAAAGAGGGCATCCTTGCTTCACCCCGATAGTGCTAGCAAGTGGATGAGATAAGCCCCCCGGACATCTGACTCTGCCATATACTCTCTCGTATAAGGCGTAGATCCCCCATATCATCTCCTCTGGAGCTCCGATATCAAGTAGTCGTCTGAAGAGTCGTCCCCTCGGAACAGTGTCAAATGCTTTGCGGAAGTCCACAAAGCAGCAATATAATCTCCTCTTCCTCACCTTTGCCTGGTCGATCAGGCATCTCAGAGTGAAGATGTGGTCAATGGTAGAGTAATCTCGTCTGAAGCCTGCCTGTCCTGGAGCTCTGATACCCTTCCTCTCAGCGAGAGTACTCAACTTTGTCTCTAGTACCGCCCCATATAACTTGGCCAATATAGGGCCAATCATGATCGTCCGGTAGGTAGCAGGATCCATAGTATCTCCTGACTTATGAATGGGCACTATGGTGTGCTCAGTCCATGAGTCAGGGAACCCTTCAACCACTGCACGGTTGAAGAGGTGGGCAATGAGTGGTGCAAGGGTCGTGCCTCCGTAGATGAGGTGCTCAGCCTGTAAACCAAAAAGGTCATGGGCCCTGCCATGCTGTAGACGGGCAATAGAGCGTCCCACCATAGTGGGTGTGAAGAAGTCAGAGGTAGTAGGACGTGAGCTTTGTGGTCTGGGAATGGGGGGGCTGGTCTGGGATCTCGTATAGGCTTTGTGCATAGCTATGCCAAGTGCTCGGGTCTCGGATGGGTGTCTGCTGTCTCCTCTCTCTCAAATGTCGCCATGCCACTGCACTGTCTCGACTCATGAGTAAATGATAAATGTCCTAGTACTGTCTCTCCTCCCAATCTCGCCGTTTGCGGCGAGTAAGGCTCTGCATGCGACGTTGTGCCTGTGTGTGTGTAATATCCCCTCTATGCTCTAAAATGCGTAGGTGCTTCCGTAGCTCGCGGCAATCTACATCATACCAGCGGTTTTGAGGCATGGAACCTGTGCGTGGAGGGTGTATATATGTGCGGTGCGGGAAATTGGAGAAAGAAAGAAAAGAAAGAAAGTCATATTAACGTCTTCTGGAGGCCAAACTTGGCCTATGAGACAAAAACCATGTACAAGTGTAGTAACCCTGTGTGGAAGATAAAATGAAATAAAAGGTATATCGCTACACAAAGCTATATAGGGCTGGAAAAGCCTGGGGAGATGTGGCTCTGACTCTGCAGATAGTGGCCACCTAATACATGGGGGGATCCAAAATGTGAGTAAAACGCCCTAGCGACAAGTGATGGGTGGAGGTGGGTGTAGTATGTGGTACATCGGTGGTGGTCTGAGTGCCTCCTGAAGGAAGACAACCCAGGGGGTGGTGGTACGCCTATGCTCCATCATGTGGTCGTAGGCAATCCTGATGCGTGAGACATCCTCCTGATATAGTCGTGGTCGACGATATCCGCCCATGCGTGGTCGGCGCCGTGCTCTCTGTGCTTCTGCCTGGTGGAGCGTGAGCCCTATAGATGGACCTCTCTGATGTAGCTCAACTCGCTGAAAGAACTGGGTAATGGTCTGTTGGGTACTCCATGACAGCTGGAATGACTCCTCGATTTGGAACTGTGCTCGTAGGTCTAAGTATGCTGGACATCTGATAACAAAATGCTCCTCACTCTCTACCTCTGTCCGGCATACTGGGCACCACCTCTCCTCACGGGGGACTCCCCTGGACCGACCCCTCTCAATCTCGAGCTGATGTGATGAAACCCGGAGCTGCCCAATGACGACTCGTAGGTGGTGGGGAAGGTAGGTCTGCATGTATCTCGGAATCTCGATGAAGCCCGTGCCTGATATATGTAGAAAATGCTCGCGGTAGTAGAGCATTTTCGGTGGCAATGTACCCCTAGGGCTCACCCATGTCCTCTGTATGTATGTATGCCATATCTCCTGACGAATGATCCTATTCCTCTCTTGATGAGAGAGCGAGTAGGTGGGTGCATGAGAGTCGTACTGTAGTGGTGGTAGCCTGTCTATGTCAAAGCCATGGTGGGCAAGCCAGTCTCGTGTTTGTGCATACCATGAGGAGGTGTCGCCTGCTAATGCCATATCACGTGATGCCTCGAAAGCACGATAAGCAATACGCTCTGTATCCATGCTCCGAAGTCTGTGTAATAGGCATACTGTCTGGAATAGTGCCTCAACTAGCATCGGTGGTGCAGCGAGCTCTGCTCTAATGATGTCATGTGGTACTGAAGGCTTACTGCGGATAAGTCTGGCAATCATGAGGATCTGTGGCCTCTCTAATGCTGTCCATACTGATGTAGCTAATCCTTGTCCCCATATGGCTGCCCCATACATGGGCGCTGGCGTAACCAAAGTGTCAAAGAGCCACCCCTTTGTGCGGGGCTCCTGAAAATATGCCTGGTGGCACTGTCTCTCCATCAAAGCTAGTGCTGCGTACCCACGTGTGATGCGGTCACGGGCTGCCTGAGCCATAGAGAAGACTCCTGATGCTGCTGTAAATGTCACCCCCAAGTAAACATATGATCCGACCACCTCGATCGGTCCACCTGCAGCTGTGAACAAACTATGTCTGCGTACCTGTGCTGATGTATGAAAGATCAAGACCTTGGTTTTACCAAGGTTCACAGATAACCCTCTGTGTCTGCAAAAGTCATCTAGGCCGTGTAGATGATGCTGTAGACCTTCTGCAGACTCTGAAACCAATACAATATCATTAGCGTATAAAAGAATATGGACAGTGGACCCGTGTACCTCAATGCCATCTCCCCCCTGCTGCTGTATGAAGTCCACTATCTCATCAATGTAGAGACCAAAGAGGGTGGGCGAGAGAGGGCATCCTTGCTTCACCCCGATAGTGCTAGCAAGTGGATCAGATAAGCCCCCTGGACATCTGACTCTACCAGATACTCTCTCGTATAAGGCGTAGATCCCCCATATCATCTGCTCCGGAGCTCCGATGTCAAGTAGTCGTCTGAAGAGTCGATCCCTAGGAACAGTGTCAAATGCTTTGCGGAAGTCCACAAAGCAACAATATAATCTCCTCTTCCTCACCCTGGCCTGGTCGATCAGGCATCTCAGAGTGAAGATGTGGTCAATGGTAGAGTAATCTCGTCTGAACCCTGCCTGTCCTAGAGCCCTGATGCCCTTCCTCTCAGCGAGAGTACTCAACTCTGTCTCTAGTACGGCCCCATATAACTTGGCCAATATAGGGCCAATCATGATCGTCCGGTATGTAGCTGGATCCATAGTGTCACCTGACTTATGAATGGGCACTATGGTGTGCTCAATCCATGAGTCTGGGAACCCTTCAACCAATGCACGGTTGAAGAGATGGGCAATGAGCGGTGCGAGAGTCGTGCCTCCATAAATGAGGTGCTCTGCCTGTAAACCGAAATGATCATGGGCCCTGCCATGCTGCAGCCGGGCAATAGCGCGTCCCACCATAGTGGGTGTGAAGAAGTGAGAGGTAGTAGGACGTGAGCTCTGCGGTCTGGGAACGGGAGGCTGGTCTGGGATCTCGTATAGGTTCCGTGCATAGCTATGCCAAGTGCTCGGGTCTCGGATAGGTGTCTGCTGTCTCCTCTCTCTCAAATGTCGCCATGCCACTACACTGTCTCGACTCATGAGCAAATGGTAAATATCCCAATACTGTCTCTCCTCCCAATCCCGCCGTTTGCGGCGAGTAAGGCTCTGCATGCGACGCTGTGCCTGTGTGTGTGTAATATCTCCTCTATGCTCCAAAATCCGTAGGTGCTTCCGCAGCTCGCGACACTCTGCATCATACCAACGGTTCTGGGGCATGGATCCTGTGCGTGGAGGGTGCATATGTGTGTGGTGTGGGAAGCTGCGGAGAGCTGAGTCCTGTAGGATGGTGGTGATATGTGATGTGAGTGTGTCCAAAGGTGAGCATGGATCGAGGGAGAGTAAATGGGTGTGTAAATGGTGTGCATAAACGTGTGAGAGCTCGTGTGTGAAGTGTATCGTGGTATGTATCTCAGTGGGTGAGGGAGGGTCTAAGGGAATCGGAGATGAGAGTGTGAATGTAATAAATGTGTGGTCTGCACCGAGTGGGCGTCGTCCAATACTAAGTGAAGGGATGAGTGAAGCTCCAGAGGTAGTACCCAAAATGTAGTCGACTGTGCTCTCACCTCCCCCGTGAGGGAAGCAAGTAAATCCGCCTGAACCTGGCCAACGATTCATCCCGTTGTATATAACGAGATGATGGCGGTTGCCTAGCTCGAGTAGATGTCTGCCATAGTCGGTGGTGTCCTGACCCGTATCTGCTGATACTCTGCTGGTGCTAATCTCAACCGGGTCTCTGGCCCTCATGAGATGTGGGTGATCCATGTCGTATGCCTCGCACTGATGCGACCGAGTGCGGCCATTGAAGTCCCCCATAAGGAAGACTTCACCTAGTGTGCTGTAATGTAGTATCTCATCTGAAAGCGCTGTGTATGGCGAGTCTCTATCTCGGATCGGTCCCCCAAGATCCTGTCCTGCGTATCGAGATCCGCCTGGTGGGAAGTAGCATATAGCAATGTAAATCGAGCTCCCCTGTGCTATCTCCATGCGAACCCACATGTATCGTGCCTCCTCATCTCTACATATAATATGGATCCGGCTCTGTATCTCCTGTCGGAATACAATGGCCACTCCTCCCGATCCTCGCGTTGTACTCTGTCTCGTCGTGGTCCTGAATGCAGATTCCCAATGAAAACCTGCAATGCGTGGTAGACCTCTCTCTGGGCTCTCGTGTGTCTCTGTGATGCACACAAAGTCATGTGATGCCAGGATCTCCTCGACTCTGTCTGGTCGCGTCCAGAGTGCCCCGTTGCAGTTCCACACTGCTCCTCTGAGTGGTGTCTCCTGGTGTAGTGATGTCTCATAGGCCGCATGGCCCTATTTGATAGGGAGTCCATCTATGAAGACCTTACCATCACGGTAAAAGGCCTTCCTCCCCTCTCGACGCGCCTGGAGTATCTGTGGCATGCAAGCGCGTCGGTGTGCCACTTGCATATGCGTGAGGTCCTCGTCCATGTAGAGGGTGCCGCCGGGTAGTCCACGTAGTACTGCTCGACGTCTAAAAAAGGCGGTCCGTGCCTCCTCAGAACTCATCTTGAGGATGAGTGCCCGCAAACGTGATGTATCCCTCCCAACCCTCCATGCGTCTGTGTAGGGCATGCTCTCGTATCCAAGTCGACGGCAAATGTCAGTGGCGTCTTCCTCGGGTGATACCCCTTCGGGTAGGCCCGTAATCCGAATGTGAAGTCTTCGAGTGTGTCTAAGCCTCTCCTCCTCAAGTGTATCCTGGACTCGTGTGAGCTCTTCTTTCTGCACGTCTTCCCTAACTTCCTTCTTAACCCTTTTGTGTACTACTTCCACCCATGACTCTCAAGTAGATTCTACCTCCGTTTTGATTTCCTTCTTTATTTCTTCCTTGAGTATCTCCACGTTGGAGATCTCCCCCTCTTCTTTCATGTGCTCATAAGCTGTCCTCCAATGGTCTCTTTCTTCTGTGAGAGTCTTCACTTGTTCTTCCAGTCCTTTGACTTTATTCATGACTTGTTCTTCGAGAGAGAGAGAGAGAGAGAGAGAGAGAGAGAGAGAGAGAGAGAGAGAGAGAGAGAGAGAGAGAGAGAGAGAG
>CM035435.1:148067890-148070390 GCA_020310875.1 Ceratopteris richardii
GCAAATATTGTAAAGGAAATAATAATGTCATAAAGAGTTGTCCAAAACTGGCAGCTAAAGAGGCAAGGAAGAAAGAGGCTGGAATGGTTGTTGCAGAGGCCTCTACACCCAAAACAAAGTCTGCTAATCTTGTGCAGAATGAAGAATGGACATTTACCATTGTTTGCAGTTATGACCCATCTTCTCATGAACAATGCATGACTGCAGTCATAGTTGTTCCATACGCGAACCATATGTCCAGACCATATGGGTATGGAAGCATGGAAATCGTTTCATACGTGACCAAAATTTAGAAGAAAAGAATCTGAAAGAAAATCAGAGCATAACAGTTCAAAACATTGTCCAAAATCATAGAAGTTATGTATACAGTTCAGCATTGAACATGCCTTCATATGGGCACATATGTTATATCATATACCTGCTGCCTGCATACCAGCACATGTCACAAATTGTATATGCTTCAGAATACATGCTTATCATTTATGTACCTGCATATATGATTAAATATATAACATGTTCCAAACTTCATACAGTCTACAGTTACAATATACAGCAGAACAGATGCTTCCACATGTACATAATTAAATGAAAGATGTATTCAGTCTACATGTACTCTGTACATAACCATATTATCTATAGGTACATAACTGTGCAGCTACAAGATTGGACCTGCAATTGCAAATACATACTGCCATCATTCATGCATATAGGATACAGCCAAGGCCCAAGAGCATTCACCCCTCTGAAATGCATTTGCTCGAACCTGGTCATTATTACCTGAAGGCTCAGAATGCCTGTGTGTTCAACAACATAAAAAAAAAAAGGGCAAAGTATGTTTCATTTTTCTAGCCAGACGTATGAAACCCTATATCCCATGTCTGCCAAATGAACCATATGCGTCTGATAACAACAGTGACTGCAATAGACTGAGATATTTGGTATTTTGATAGTGGGGCAACCAAACATATTACCTCGAAGCGCAGTATCTTCAAGCCTGCCCCTTCATGGAATACTGTCAGGTGCGCCAACAACTCCTCTTATCCTATCATGGGGGTTGATAAGATCATTCTGACTAGTGCTGATGGTAGGTAGTTCTTTTACATTTTCGGATGCTTTATTTGTGCCAGGGATCAAGAAGAATCTGTTATCAGTTTCAACTTTAGCCAAGATTGGCTTGGTTGTGAAATTTGTTGATAACAGATGTACAACTCATGATTTGTCAAATGGCAATGTCATTATTGCTTCTTGCATTTTATGTCGTGGGCTGTATAAGTTCATAGATTATGAAAAATTTATGAATGATTTAGCATGTGCAGTACATGATTCTCAGGCTTTATCAGATGCAAAGCTTTGGCATGCACGTTTGAATTTTGCTAGGTTGCTACACTTGCAGAGATCTGAAATGGTGTCCTCTGTGCCCAAACTTGAGGTACCTGGTAAACATGTCTGCGAAGGCTGTATGTTGGGCAAAATGGAGCATTCCTCATTCCCAAAAGATGGTTCAGTTCGAGTTACTCAAAAATTGTAGCTTGTTCCCAATGATGTCTGCGGTCCTATGAAGACACCTTCTTTTGGGAACTATCTTTACTTCGTGACTTTCATCGATGATTTTTCCAAGCATGCATGGGTATATCCATTGAAAGCAAAGTCCGAAGTATTTATGTGCTTCAAAGAGTTTTTGGTTTTGGTTGAAAATCTGTCAGCATGTAAAATGGGCACCTTCCCTTCTAATCGAGGGGGGGAATATATGTCTTCTGACTTTAATGCATTTCTGGCTGAAAGTGGGATACAACATCAGTGTACAGTGCCATATACACCTCGACAGAATGGAGTTGTTGAACGGAAGAACAAGTCACTCATGGAGATGGCGAGGTGTATGGTCAAGAGTCAGGCTTTACCACAATTTCTAGCTTGAGGCTGTTATGTGTGTAGCATATGTACTTAAGAGGTGTCCCACTAAAGCATTGCAGTCTATCACTCCATATGAGGCTTGGCATTGTTGCAAGCCATATGTTTCTCACCTGCGTGTTTTTGGTTGTCTTGCATATGCATTAGTGCCTGAACAACAACGCATAAAATTGGATGATAAAGCAGTGAAATGTATTTTCGTTGGGTACAGTTCTGAAAGCAAAGGCTATTGTCTGTATCATCCACAGACTAAACACATTTTGATTAGCTGTGATGATGATTTTGTGGAAGATGCTATTCAGCCATTACTTTCATGCACTAACGAGACATAAGTTAGCTCCACAGACATGCATGACACTTTGCGACCTCTTTTTACAGGTGGACAGTCTAGTGCTTGTCCAAATGAGGCAACTTCTTACCCTTTATAGGTTTTATGTGATGATGCATATCATTCCATTTCTGATGCAGATTTACATGATGAACTTGTTGATGGGAGAGCTGATATTGAGGAGGCAAAAACTATGCCAAAATGGCTTGTGCAGACTTTGCGTGATAGCAAATTAGATGCATCTCTATTATATCGTACTCGTTT
>CM035435.1:148080390-148110390 GCA_020310875.1 Ceratopteris richardii
CGAGGCTCACAAAGATCATCTATCACCATCAACGGTCACACATAAACCTCATCTATCTTAGAAGTTAGGGTTCCACAAATGGCCGGGCTCTCGCAATGGCTTTTCCTCATAATGGGGGCCTTACAACTTAGAGCACCATGGATCATCTGTGGTCACTTGAGGGTGGAGTATTGAGCATATCTAACACTTACATCTCTCTCATGTGCAGTGTTCTCTACATTATTTCTCTATTTTCTCTGTCTCTATATTAATTGTGAGCCTAAAAACTGACAAAAAACCTTGTGAGATCTCATCCAAATGCCATGAGATCTAAAGTAATCAACAATCTGATTTGTTGAAAATGGCTGAACTTCCCCTAAATCATGACCAATCGGAAGGAGAGACTCCATCATTGGAGTATATATTAGCTATGTTTGACTACTAGAATAACCTACTACATGGTGTCCTTGATCCTGCTTGCATTATATTACTGAAGATATTTGATATGATGAGAATTTATTTTACAACATTTATATATTCAAGATTACCTTTTGTCTAATGCTCTGAGTTCCAACCGGGGATACAACCCTTGATTTGTGACTTGTGGAACACCCTAAACGCACACACTGTGTTCACCTACTACGATCGGTTGAGGTTTTTACCAAGTCACTACATATAGACATTCAAAGATGCCTTTCCAATAGGTTTCTTCGAACTACATTTGAAAATTCTGCCAAACTGTGTCCTCATTGACCATCAAATTAGCAGTGTTGGAGGTAAACCAAGCAGACATCCTTGCGGGTCATTATCAAAGACAAGTAAGATAAAATAGGTCTCCACATTTTTGCAATCACAGTCTCTAAGAGCATCCTCCAAGCTGCAAGGGATTAATGTTGGAAATGAGGTAGGCCCTTGGCTCATATCACAGGTCCATGGTTCCATAGGTCCAGCATATACAACATTAATTCCGGCAATCTTCCAATATTGACAAAACATGAACATACCTCAACTTAATCATATATGATGAGACAAAGATAGAGAAAGAATAGACGACATCTGTAAGGTGTTACGTAAGCCATCGCTTACTCATAGTATCATATATACCAATGTTCAATGTACAATGTGGAGCAAAACACTCAACCACTCTGTGTGATGAGAAATAGATGAATGAGTGAATGTACAAATGTAACAAACATATTCAGATGTATGGGCAGAAATCTGAATATACATGAGATGTGTGACCTAATAGGTTATAGAAGAGTGAATATGAGTGACTGAAAGAGGAAGGATCAATGTGAAACTGATAATCAACAAACCCTCGTCTAACCTTAGGCTATGGAAGACCCTAAGTCAGATACGTGTGTGAAAAGATCACATACTTAAAAAGTAGCAAAGGATGCTAACAAGTTTGCTTCCGGAAATCCTCAAACTCATGTGAACACACCTTCTCAAACACCTCATTCAAATATGCATAAAGCATATACGTACTGTTTCTCTTGTACCTATGCCGAATAGGACTCCTCTTGATATGGATGCTACTGCCTCCATAAAATTCAAGTAGTACCTGTGTGCATAAAGAGAATATGTACCTGAATACTTAACATAAGATGTAAATCTTATGTTAACCACCATCCAATGTCTTTGACGTAGCCCGAAATCTTCATGTAGAAGATAATCTTCAACTACAACATGTAGATGGCCGATCCTCACCATCAAGCTGCTAATGACCAAGTCCTCTTTCCATGAACAAGAGATGACCTCCTCTCCATGAGCAAGAGTGTGAGCACACTCTTCATCTTCTCCAAGAAGAACTCCAAGAAGAACTCCATAGCTGCTCCTCAACATGCTTCAAGTTAGCACCATGGCTGTCCCATGTGCTAGAAGAAACACCACCTCTATTGAGGTACAAGCTCAAGGCTTGTGTTGAAAGTTAGGTGAAGGATGAAAGACAATGAGCCCAATGGCTTCTTTTATAGTATTGTTGTTCCCTTGAAAAACTCTTCCAAAAGCAATTAATAAAGCATAAAACAATATGATCGCTATAACGTGATCGCTAAGGAAAAATGACTCACGAAAAATCCGTCCGTCGCGTTTGTCTTTCGCTGTTCGTTAGTTTTATTAAGAAAAGCTTGAAGACCAAAGAAACGCGAACGGGCTGGCGCTTAGGGGATTTGAACCTGGGTCACTAGGATAAGAGCATTTTGACCTAACCAACGCACCAATGTCGATTTCTTGTAGGGGGATTAATATTGGCCACTATCCATGCTATAATGCCCGAGTAAAATTGACTAGCTTTGACCAATTTCCAACCAATGAGACATTGTTTCCAACAATCCCCCTGCAATGTCACAATGGTACAAACTGAACTGGATCTGCAAATTATCAAAGCTGCAAATTATCACAAGCTTCTTATAGCCTGTCAGAAGCTTCAAGCTTGTACTCCCGCACTTCAGAACTGACCTTCAAACCTTTTCTTCAAAAAGTCTTCTTCAAAACTGAATTTGACTTTCCTTCAAAAAATCTGAACTTGCCGAATATGAACCATAATACTTGAGAAAATATGCAAACTAGATATCCAATAGTGTACACATCAAGCAATCACTGCTTGACAACAAATATAGCATGAACTGTCTCAGAACCTGCTATCTCCTGTTTTCAAAAACCTGAAAACATACACTGTATCTACATATTTGCATTTACCTTCCAAAAAGGTTTCTCAACGTACTTTTGCTGCGTCATGTAAATACACTAAACAAAATCAGGAACTGAATCTTGGAACATGTGACTGTCAACTCACAACTTAGTGTATTATGAACACGGCTGGTTCATCTCTGATTGTACTCAAGTCAAGTCAACTCAACTTAGTTGAAATCAACTGAAATCAACTCATGAGTCTCTTCAAAAGATCATATCTATGATGTCATCATGTCATCATCCTTGTTTATCTGTAAACCTTCATACCTCTTTCCTTCAGAACTTGGTATAAACATATATGTGCGCACTTCTAAAACATACCTCTCTGAAATATCATGTTTCTCTTCAATAGAATTTTGGAACCTTCTCTTGAACAGGAACATCCTAACAGGAACTTTTTCCAAACATTCTTTTTCTTCCTTCTTCTTTCAAAGCTGGAACATAAAGAGAACCTGACAAAGGAAATATAGGAATACCTGATATAGGAAATACCTTTAAGTATGAATCTGCATTTTTTTACATATGGCTGAAAATAAGTCTTCATGTTTCATCACCCCCCCTGTCTGACTTAACACTAGTATCCAAAATTCTTCAAATATATCAGACTTTATGAAATCTGGAACGTCTTCCTTCATAAATCTGATCTTTAGTGATCAACACCTGTATTTGAAACAAAATCTCTGAACCCTTTTTATTAGCATTGTGCACATGCCAATAGCTTTCCATGTCATTCCTCAACTTTCCAAATTGTAGAATAAGGTTAGCTGATCTATCATAAAAACCTTGCTGAAAGCATTTTAGGATTCATAACCTTTTTGCAACATAACAAGTATCTTCTTCTCTCTCTCTGTAACACAAATCTGATAGAATCTGAATCTTTGACTTACTTCTTCCAATGCTAAGAACCTTACACAAACAAAGGATAGACAACTGACTCATAAATACTCAAGATCATACAAGATCATACAAGATCAATGATCTCTCTTGTGTAGAATGTGCTCTCATCAAACCTTCATGACTGAATGTTTGATTTATTTACCTGAATGTCTCTAAGTGTCCATGCTTCTCAAAAAGTTGTAAAACTTTTCTTCAAACAAATCCTTCCCGAGAATTTGCAACTCGTACTTGAAATCTAAGTGGACAAACTTCTCACCTTGAGAACTCCAAAAGCTGCAAGTTGATACTTCATCTTTTCATATTCTACCCGGGTGAAATGTGATAGTAACTGCTTGACTTTCTTTTGGCTAACTCCACTTCTCAATCAAGTAATAGGATCTGATGGAACACCTTTTTGAATACAAACATGTATCCAAAAATCAAGACAAACACAGAAAGTAGATTCTCCATTGACTTGTACATCAATAATCTGAATTTTCTGAAGTTTTTTGAAAATACTGAATATGAGGTAACCTTTTCCAAACATAAAACCTCAACCTAAGTCTCCAACATCTGCTACAAAACTCTTTTACCTCAAGAGTTAGATAAAGAAGAAATATACTTCTCTGCAACTTGTCATATACCAAGTAGCTTTGTATTGACTCTCCAAGAATTCTTTGAGGGAATATATAAGCTGCCTGCTAAAAATCTTCAACTTATATATAACTCATACATTTGAGTCAAAACATAAGTTGTCTTTAAAATTTGCTTCATTTCTTTCTCTCAATGCAATTCTTTGTCAAATCTACTAAATCATGACCAAGTGTAATGCAAAACAAGAAACTGCTTCTTCTTTAAACAAGATGTTCTCGTAGACTTGTCTTTGGATGTAGAGGATAAAATAGGAAAAGTATATGGAAAATATATGAGAAAAGGAAGCCTTACTTTTCTTTTGGAAATGATGGACTTTCTTTTTCTGCATCTTTCTTCCACCTGATGAGGATGTTAACATCTTCAAACTTCTCTTCCATACCTTTTGTTCTCTTCATCTTGAAGTAGCAAACACTCTTGACTTCTTCGAATGAACTTTTCTTTTCCTCTAGTGCTAAGAGTAAGAGACAAAACAAACATGGTATACAAATGGAAGTGAATATAGAAACATGTTTTATCATCTCCTCATATTTCTGAATCAAAATTCTGTTTCAAATGTCTGAAATGACTAAATTCACCAACCTTTTGTATGAATGATGAATTACCTTTCTAGAGTTACCTCTCTAGATCACATTTGTACCTTGATATCCAACCAACTTATAACACAAAATTGGCTGAAAACAAAAAACTCATCTCATCTCCAAATTTGTCTTATTAGATGAGCTTTCTTGCCATGAAAGAGATTTCTCAAAACTCTCTAGAAAAACCTCTAGATACTTGTTTTGATGTAGCCTTTAACTTTCAAAGAATGAAAGTGTATAAAAGCATTCCTTGAAACCTTCAAATCTCTTCATAACTGCTCTTCTAAGACATGACCTGCAAATGATAATCCGATAGTAGAAACTGATACCTTCAATTGATACACATCTATACGAACTGTATGATTTAACTGTATAGCAATATAACAGGAAATAGGTGAGAATGTACTTCCAACTTCTTCTATCCAAAAGATTGAATGAAGTTGATTCCTTCATCTTCTCTAAACCATTGTTCTTCCTTGAATTTGAAGTAGCCTTCTCTTCATCAAGTCTGGGTCTTTTAAAAAAAAAAAAAAAATGGAGGTTCAGCCGAAGCCTATTCCCCTGGACTTTAACTTTGAAATTGCAAGTCTGGGTCTTCAAACAATACTTTTGTAAAGTATTTGCATACTCTTTCAAAATATTCGGCTGCCAACAGATCATCAACTTGATACTCCACACTGATGAATACACATGTGACTGAATGTCTAATTCTCAAATCTCTACTCATGTAGATTAAGTGTGTATGTCAAATGTCAAATGTTAGAAGATGCTCTTAAATCATAAGAAATAGATGAATGAGTGAATGTACAAATGTAACAAACATATTCAGATGTATGGGCAGAAATCTGAATATACATGAGATGTGTGACCTAATAGGTTATAGAAGAGTGAATATGAGTGACTGAAAGAGGAAGGATCAGTGTGAAACTGATAATCAACAAACCCTCGTCTAACCTTAGGCTATGGAAGACCCTAAGTCAGATATGTGTGTGAAAAGATCACATACTTAAAAAGTAGCAAAGGATGCTAACAAGTTTGCTGCCGGAAATCCTCAAACTCATGTGAACACACCTTCTCAAACACCTCATTCAAATATGCATAAAGCATATACGTACTGTTTCTCTTGTACCTGTGCTGAATAGGACTCCTCTTGATATGGATGCTACTGCCTCCATAAAATTCAAGTAGGACCTGTGTGCATAAAGAGAATATGTACCTGAATACTTAACATAAGATGTAAATCTTATGTTAACCACCATCCAATGTCTTTGACGTAGCCCGAAATCTTTATGTAGGAGATAATCTTCAACTACAACATGTAGATGGCCGATCCTCACCATCAAGCTGCTAATGACCAAGTCCTCTTTCCATGAACCAGAGATAACCTCCTCTCCATTAGCAAGAGTGTGAGCACACTCTTCATCTTCTCCAAGAAGAACTCGAAGAAGAACTCCATAGCTGCTCCTCAACATGCTTCAAGTTAGCACCATGGCTGCCCCATGCGGTACAAGCTCAAGGCTTGTGTTGAAAGTTAGGTGAAGGATGAAAGACAATGAGCCCAATGGCTTCTTTTATAGTATTGTTGTTCCCTTGAAAAACTCTTCCGAAAGCAACCAATAAAGCATAAAACAATATGATCGCTATAACATGATCGCTAAGGAAACATCACTCACGAAAAATCCGTCTGTCGCGTTTGTTTTTCGCTGTTCGTTAGTTTTATTAAGAAAAGCTTGAAGACTAAAAGAAACGCGAACGGGCTGGCGCTCAGGGGATTTGAACCTTGGTCGCTAGGATAAGAGCATTTTGACTTAACCAACGCACCAACGTCGATTTCTTGTAGAGGGATTAATATTGCCCGAGTAAAATTGACTAGCTTTGACCAATTTCCAACCAATGAGACATTGTTTCCAACAATTACATTTTCCAAACTTACAAGAGACTTTGTCAAAGATTTGTCAGGGAGGATAGAGAGCATGGAGGGGGGAGTGTTACATGGACTCAAGCACAACAAGCTGAAGGGGACGGTTTCGAGGAAGAGCTCGAGTGAGAAGAGAAAGTAAATCTTGGTATTTGCAAGTGATCGATGGAAAAATATAAATTTGTCATAGAAGAACTTGGGTAGTCCTGGGCTCAAGATGATGGATATATACAATCAAATACTTCAATTTTTATTGCAATGTGTCGTCAATTTTTGTTCCGATTCAATGAAGAGAAGACTGTACATGCTGACAGTCTTTCGGAAATTATACAAGTTTTGTAATCCCCAAGAGAGGATCAAATTCCATTTTTTGTAATATAAGCTAGGTAGGCTAGACACCCCATACAACTAATTAAAAATAGCTAAACTAGCTTCCTAGGACTATTTTTAATTAGGCTGGCCATTTTGATATAAACAAGGCCACTAACTTTGGATATAGCTGAATGGAGCTCGAGCTCACTCCTTGTAATGAAGAGAGCTTCATTTGAATTCCATGAGTCTTCTTGCTTTCTTTTTCCTTCTTGTGTATCTCTTGTGAGTGGTTTTTTGCTCAAAACCGTTGGAAGTTGGGTGGGCCTCAATAACAATTAATCGCAGGTTTACAGGATCTTCCAACAAATGAACCTTAATATACACACCTTAAGACTCAAAAAGATGATATGAGAGAGAGAGAGAGAGAGAGAGAGAGAGAGAGAGAGAGAGAGAGAGAGAGAGAGAGAGAGAGAGAGAGAGAGAGAGAGAGAGAGAGAGAGAGAGAGAGAGAGAGAGAGAGAGAGAGAGGACAAGTTTTTTATAAGTGTACGGTAAGCTAGAATGCTCACCTACACTAACTTATATTCCAACGTCAAATCACAATGTGTGAATATGATACAAACTGACAATACGTGAATCTAGGCAAAAATAGGAACTAGATACAAGTGATTGTGTGCCTAAGAGGTATGAAGAGTGTGTGTGTGAGAATATGGAGAATATGAAAAGTTTAGAAGTGTTTTACAACAAACTCGAATTCTGATTAACCTAAATCACAAACTAGTGAATGAACAAGTGAGGACAGAAATAGACTTGTTACTCAGAGTAACTCAGCAAGTGATGCTGATAGCTGAAACGAACTTCTCCAAATATTGCACCAGAAGAGTACACCTCCTCCAAGAGTATAGAACTCTTGGTCTAAGTAGAGGACCTCCTTGATCTCCTCGCATTGAGTAAGTGAACTCCTTGAGAAGATCACAGTCGCTTCGCCATAATCGGTGCGAACAAAAAATTACTTCACGAAAAAGCTACAAAAAGAAAACGCTGCGGCCGTGAAAAATTATTTGAAAATCACATCCACGTTCGCTGTGCCAGCCAGGTATCTTACCCAGGTGCCTAGCTCACAAGTTGTTTCTCTTATTCCAGCTCTCCCACGAGTTTGTGGTGAGAGAACTCTACAAAATAAAAATAATATGGCTGCAGTATTTGAATTTTGGACAATTTAGACATTGTCCCCAACAAAAACTGGTGTCTCAAAGTGATGTGCAGCTATGGAAGGCTTCATTCCAGCCCTATAGATAGATAGGTAGATAGACAGATAGATAGACAGTTAGACAGTTAGATAGATATATAGATAGATAGATAGGTAGATAGATAGGTAGATAGATAACAGAGCCTTGTGTGCAGGCTACAATCAATTTTGAGATAGCTTGTCACTCCCACAGGTACTTAGAGAGGGACAACTCTTTGCAGGTAAGTCTGTCTGTTCTCATTTTTGTTTGATTGCATAGCTCTATTCCAAACAAATGTGGCAATATTTGAGAAGGTCAGGTAAATTTATCAAGAGTAATCTGGAGGTGGAGAAAAGCATTCTGCATCGCATCAATTGGAGAATTTCCTTGTGTGGGTAGATTACTTAAGTTCCTCTCAGCTCTTCCTAGGTCTTCGTACCACCAGTAGATCATCTTGGATTGACATGAAGTAGTGAGGTCAAATCCACAGCTGTACATGCGATGACCATTGAGAACAGTATCTATGTGTGTATGTGTGTGTGTGTGTGTTAATATATAAGTTTTTTTTCCCCCTATGTCATCTGGCAATCTATCAATTCATGTACTGAATCAGATGCGTGCTTATATAGTCATGTGACTCCTTTTTCTCTTTTAATAGAATACTTGTTTTTATTATTATTATTCAAGATTGAATATAAAAGGGCTGAAGATGACAAAGAAATGAAAGAGGCCATGATAGAAAGCATGCAGAAAGAAAAGAGTGAGTGCGAAGTGGCACTTGAAAACCTGAAGCGGGAGCTGGAGGAGGTTGTGAAGGCTGACCAAGAACGTTTTAGGCATCTAGAGTCTGAGAAGATAGAGTTGGAGCAGACATTGAAAGCAAAGATACATGAGAAACAAACTTTGTTACAAGAATCAGATAAGAAAATACAGGAGCTTGAGGCAGTAATTGCTCTAGAGATGGAGACCATCAAAAGGAAGTGTGAGCAATATGGATATTTTATCAATTTTCAACATCAGTTACTGAAGGTACACACATATTTTTTGAGTTCAGTAAACCATGTATCCATTGTCCAAGAGTTCTAACGACTTCCTCTTTTTTGCACACGTTGGGTTTGTGCATATGTGGATTGGATTTTGGGACTTCCAGGATGTGAAATGGGTCCTCCATTCTCTCAAGCAAGAGGTTCTATTTTTGAAGAATGGTTATGAGGAGGATCTCAAGGCCCTTGGTATGGAAATAATGACCAGATGTGTGTTCAAGTTTATCCTAAATTATTTGCAATTTTGTCAGGAATGTTTCTTTCAAATCCCTATTGTTCTAATAATCATGTTGAGATGTTTGCTACATGGTTTAGAGGGACAACTCTGTGGATTGGTACATGCAGCTGTAAGCTATCACAGAGTTCTTGCGGAGAATAGGCTACTGTACAATGAAGTTCAGGACCTTAAGGGTAAGGTACTTCTGAACATGAATTTCATGGCTAGGTTCATTTCCCTCTAAATTAATATTGGTCTACTTCCTGTGGATCTTAAAACAAAAACCAATAATTGGGATCCTTCTATGAATTTTTCCTATGCGATCATATATTTTTTTTAAAGATAAGATTGGGCTATATGAATGTGGAATTTGGAAGAGAGCACCATTCGTGTAAGTTTTTTTTGTGCAAGACTTTTTAATGCTTTTGTGGCAGGTAATATCAGAGTTTATTGTAGAATCAGGCCTTTTCTGCTTGGCCAGTCGACAAAGCACAGCACTGTGGAATATGTGGGAGAGAATGGTGACATACTGATTTGTAATCCACTGAAGCAGCAAGGAAAAGAAGTTGCCAAAGCCTTCACTTTCAACAAGATTTTCAAGCCTTCTTCTACTCAAGGTTATTAAGGCTTTTGAGAACCATTGAACTATAAATTATGATCTATCTAATAATAAGATTTAACTATTTTTGATGTGGTTATGGTTTTCAAAATACAGAGGAAGTTTTTAGGGACACCCGACCGTTGATCAGGTCTGTGTTGGATGGTTTCAATGTTTGTATTTTTGCCTATGGGCAAACAGGATCAGGCAAGACCTATACGATGGTATGGAGTGCAAAATGTTACCATAAGCAGTCACATGAAGAGATTCATGCTTAACTATATATATTTGTTTCAGAGTGGTCCGAGCAGTTCGTCAGACAAAGATTGGGGTGTGAATTATCGAGCTCTCAATGATCTTTTTGAAATTTCACGTAGTCGTAAAGATGTCATAAACTATGAAGTTGGTGTACAAATGATTGAGATATACAATGAACAAGTGCGCGATCTTTTGTTTATAGATAGTTCAAACAGAAGATATCCTTTTGAGTAGAATTTTAGTCTCAGTTGCATTTTCTTGTCTTTTCTCTTGGTTTTATTATGAAGGTAGCTCAAAACAATTCAATCATTCAAGTTTTGTGATTCCTTTATTGAATGTCATTTACACTTGAGATTAGAAATAATTCCCAGCTGAATGGTGTTAATGTACCGGATGCTAGCATGCTTCCTGTAAACTCGACCTTTGATGTCTTCCACCTGATGAAAATTGGTCAAAAGAACAGGGCTATTGGAGCAACTGCATTGAACGAACGGAGCAGTCGCTCTCATAGGTGTGGTGAAGTGTCCTTTAAACAGATTTTAGTATATCAATGCAGCAGTCTAGCTTGTTTTCGTGCTAGTGTTGACCAGCTTAACTTGGTTCTTTGGGTATATGCCAGAGTAACAATGTGATGGCTTTTCTGAATGACAGTGTGTTGACAGTGCATGTTCGAGGTACAGAACTATCTTCTGGTGCTATCTTGCATGGATGTCTCCACCTTGTGGATCTTGCTGGAAGTGAAAGAGTGGATCGGTCAGAAGCAACAGGAGATAGGTTGAAAGAGGCTCAACACATAAATAGGTCCTTGTCTGCTCTAGGGGATGTTATTGCTGCTCTTGCGCAGAGAAGTTCTCATGTACCTTACCGCAATAGCAAGCTCACACAATTGCTTCAGGATTCATTAGGTCAACTCTATTCTTTTTCTTGAAGAACCTGCAGGGTGAAAATTGTCTGTTCTTTTGACACTTCTCTTTGTATTTTCCTTCTTGACAGGTGGGCAGGCAAAGACACTTATGTTTGTACATATAAGCCCAGATATAGATTCATACGGGGAAACGCTTAGCACCCTGAAATTTGCACAACGAGTTGCATCTGTTGAGCTTGGTGCTGCAAAAAGCAACAAAGAGAGCAAAGAGTTGCGTGACCTAAAAGAACAGGCAAGTTTAAATGTTTGATTATTTTGTGATGACTTGTGTACACTTTCATCATATAAATCAGTGTCTGGTTTAGGAAAACATTTCTGAAGGCTCTTACCTGTAAGAAGATCTAGGGGCTGAATGTATTTGATTTGAATTGGATGCCCCTTTTGTGGACCGTTGTGATTATGGAAGGAAAATGCTCTTTCTTGATCTGTGTTTAATGCATTGAATTCCTAGGTTGCTTCACTGAAGGAACTGGTCTCTAAGAAAGATATGGAGATTGATCGTCTGCTGAAAGGGAAGTCAAGGATAAAGGGAATATCTGGCTCCCTTTTTTCGGAGTCATATTTGGACATGCAAGATCAAAGATTGCGCAGACAAACATTGGATTCAAAGGTATATCAATATGATATGTGGTTTTCTAATTAGAAGCATGATTCTGATTGGAATGTATTTTAGGATAGCAATGAGGCATCTGTCAGAGAATGAGTTCAGTCAGAACAGCTGGACTCCAATGGCCTTGGATGCACTTATCATGTTGACCATATTGCCCAAGATTGCTTTGCACCTGGTAAGGGTGTGATCGTTATTCATTCATTTTCTTCTATATTTTGGTTTTCCTCCATTTCTTGATGAACAGAACAGTATGAATATTGGATGTTTCCTAGCCAATGCCTTTTGATGGTCTAATTGAGCTACATTAATCCTCTTATGTGCTTCCTATTTTTCTCTGTTCATAGATGAATGCTCCAATCCAGTATTGATGAGATCTGTCAGCAATTGATGTGGGGCATCCGATGAGATGGATGATGCCCTAGACCATCCAATAGTTGATACATTCCATCTCACATTTTTGCTTTCCTTTGTTTTCAGATTATCCAGATGTTTCCTTTCTTTTTTTCACCCAGATATTGGATCAGATACACCATGATGTATCTTTTTGGTCTCATAGGCGATTCTGGATTTTTGAAGACCTTAATATATCATTTCATTTCATTTGTCTTCATTAAGTTATGAAACCATATAAAGCTAAATGTTTCCTGGCCAATGCTTCTCAATAGCTCGGATAGGATAAATTAATCCTCATTCATTAGCATTCTAACAGAATATTTTTCTTCTTTATTATTGTGGGTGGAGTGATGCTCTATTTGGTTGGTCTGTTGCATGGTGGTGATTTTTGTTTTGACTTATTGGTGCAGATATCCTCCATCTTTGTGCTGATGGGATCTGTTTTTTCTTTCTGCATTTCGTTGCATGTCCCTTGTTAATCCCTAAGATTCCCGTAATAAGCTTTGGAGTGGCATTGGCATCCTTTGCTTGAAAGAAAATAGTCTCTCTGTGTTCCTATATTTTTCTCCATTCTTCCATTGTCTTTTCGCCCTCTCTCTACTTTCTTCCTCTGTATATGGAGTCTTCATTTTTCCACGTATAAGGTGCTTACCCTCCGTTCTGGGAGATGATGCTCCTGCATTTCATTATCATGCTTCCGAGCTCTAAATTCCTGCACTTCAGCTTGTATTTTGTTGACTTCCATCTTCCTGGTATGAGCAAGCTCCTCGCAGCTCCTCAGCTGGATCTGGACACTTGAATATAGAGTTGTGATGTTAATTGTCTGCAAAGTGGTTGTCCAAGCAGAGAAGAGCCCAGAAACACACACCTTGCATGTGCAAGGCTTGTAGACTTTGGAGGTAGTTTACAGAATCCCGATGCCCAGCCCATGGGTCAGGCTTATTACTACATTAAGCTCTGTTCCTTGGAGTCAGCACTGTTTCTCCTCCCATGGACTCCTAACTTTTATAGGGAAATTGCAGCACAAATCTGTGGGTGACAACTTGTCAATGATCCTTAGTGGCATGGTTTGGTATACGAGTGCTTATAATCTTCCCTATAAACTGCATGGAGTATTTACAGAGTGTACGAGACCCCTGACCTTGACTTGCAGGATGTAGGATTTAGGTAATGAAAGCCCGACAATAGCCTGCACTTTTTAGGAAACCAAGAACGGTCGATTCTCCTAAGTAAAGATAGTATGTGCCTGATCTTGAGAGAATGTTTAAGCTTTACATTTGGACAAACTTTTTTCCGAAGGCTTAACCTTCACCAAAAGGTCTAATGAAGCTAGATACATTGAATTTGGACAGAAAAAGGGAAGAAAAGTCCTAGAACTTGTTTGAATCCTCTGAAAAGGCTGATATGGACTTGATCTGACAAAAGTTTATTAATTTTTAATTGAAGGTGATGGTCAGCCAAAATTTGGAAGTCCTTGTGCCAACAATTGTAAGCCTATGTCTATGTTTGACCATGTGTGAATAAGCCCCCCCTTTTGCATATCCGACCCCTATCAGCTTCATTCTCAGCATTCCACAGATCAGCTGCTCATTAGAGCAGCTCCTTTCTTTTTCTACTCTGACCCATCACCTATCAGCCTCTTTAGAGTGGACATGTGCTGCGCTAGCTTTTTATCATGCCACATGCAAGTATATTTTCTTGCAGTCATTTTTCTTCTCAGCTCTCCTTTACAGATAGGATGTTTCTTCATCATGTTTCATTGAAGATCTTACTATTGATGTTCTTGTCATCGACTTGTCTTGTCAGTCCTATACACCAGCTGGTTTAAAGAAATTCTCCTGATCGATGCAGCTGCCATTTTCTCATTTGAATAGAACTCGACATGTTTATATTCATTCATAGGTCATTTAGAACTACTTCAATTTATCCTTGATGTACCTAGATGCTAGAACACAAGAATTCCTTCAATTTATAGTCAATCATTTTATCTTCTCTCTTATTGTTTTGAAGATTTTGGATGAGAATTAATTCAATTTATAGTCAATCATTTTATCTTCTCTCTTATGTTTTGAAGATCTTGGATGATAGAGCTTCAGTGTTTTGTATTCAAGTAGGAAATTCCAGCTCTTTTGACAATGCTCACAACATCCATGATGCTTAGAAGGGTCAAAAGAGCAGAATTCTCTTTCAAAATATTTGTAAAAGCAGCAATTGAAAGACTAGCCTTTTCATTTTCTTTTGAAAATATGTTACCCTGATACACATACACATACACATACACATACACATACACATACACATACACATACACACACACACACACACACACACACACACACACACACACACACACACACACACACACATACCCATACCCATACCCATATCCATATCCATACCCCCCCCCCCCCCCCCCCCCCCACACACACACACACACACACACACACACACACACACACACACACACACACACACACACACACACACACACACACACACACACACACACACACATACACTTACACATACACGGACACACACACACACACACACACACACACACACACACACACGTACACGTACACATACACATACACATACACATACACACACAGACACACACACACAGACACACACACACACACACACACACACAGACACAGACACATACACATACACATACACATACACATACACATACACATACACATACACATACACATACACATACACATACACACATACGCACACATACACATACAGACAGAAACGGTTGAGAAACCATGTCATCCAAGAGTATCTAGCAGCTTGAAGAGGATTACCACTTACTAACTCTAATTGGGAATTAGAAGCTTTGGTTCGCAAGTACTTTCCCTCATTGATCATTGAGGACAGTGATCTTTAGAAGGGGGAGAGAGTGTCAGACATTAATCCACAGGGATCATGACATTGGTCCATAGGATCATTCCCATGTGTGTGAGGGGCAAGGGCCTACTAGCCAAGGTCCCAAGCTCGGGGGATACCCTAAGGTATTCTGTAGCGATGGGGATGAGTGTTGCATGATGGCCACATGGCGGCACTAGATCATTCCAGATCATTGCTATTTTTAGAGTACAAGAGGGTATATATGGATGGGAGGAGAGTCACACACACATCATTCAAGTTTTTGCTTACATCTCACTTGCCCCTATGCGTGAGAAAAGGTCTAGGTATGGATGCACTATCCTCTCCGATGGAGAGGGAGAGAGAAAAAATAGAGGGATAATTAATATTCTTGTGTCATGCCCTATTGGTACTTTCTTCCTACGTGCCATTGAAGTTGGAAAGAAGGGAAAGAAGACAACCAAAGTGTTCATCGATCGATATATGAAGAAGGCCATCGAAGACGTAAGTTGGAAATTTTAATTTAATTTTTATATGTTTAATAAATTTTGAGATTTACCATTTATGTAAAATTCTAAATATTAATTTTTGAATTTTATAGGGAAGCTTTTGGAAGGTGAGTGTCCACATATTGTGTGGACTCCATGTGCAACTCATTGTCTTGATTTGCTCATGGAGGATATTGAAAAGATATCATAGGTAAAAGCTTTTAAACTACAAGCCTCGAGCATAGTTACATTTTTCACACAAAAAGTGAAAGTGTTAGCTATGTTTAGAGAGCATAGCAAGCTTGAAATAAAGAAGCCCGCCACCACACGTTTCGCATACATGTGGATTGTTCTTTCAAGATTGCTTGAAGTCAAAGTGCCTCTAAGACAAATGGTGGTATCTACCTTTTGGAGCGAGTGGGATGAGAGCTCATTGGAGTTGTCAAAAAGCATACAAAGGCTATGTTTGGATGAGAGCTTTTGGGATAGTATGAAGTCTATTTTAAGTGTCATCACACCTATCTACAAAGTTTTACGCATGACGGATTGTGAGGGTGCTACTCTAGGGCTTCTCATCCATATCATGAGAAGAGTTATGGAAGAGATAAGGGAATGTACTCTTGTCATTGAGGACCAAAGAGGTGAAGTACTTGAGGTAAGACATTTTGACAAATTATGATTTATCGATTATATTACACATCATAAATGTATTTGTATTTGATATTTAATATTTATGTGCAAATTGCAATGTGCATGCAATGATGCATGCATGCATGTATGATGTGCCATAAATCATGATGCAATGAGTTTATATGTAATATGTTTATTTCAATTTTTATCTCATTCTTATTTTTAAAATTTAACTCTCTTTCTTTTTTTATAATTACGCTACAATGAGAAGATGGACATGGATGCATCGACCTATCCATGGGTTTGCGGGTTAATTGCATCCAACATTCAAAAGCCTGCAATTATATGATGATGTGGAGCTATTATCGGATCAGCTTCAATATATGTCACATGTAGTTCCCATACATCTACATAATGACATGTTGGAGTAAATAAATTGCTATATGGATGAGGGGAAATCCCGCTTTTCCTTCCCCTACATGTTGGGGGTAAAACCACTTTTTTGGTGGCAAAATTTTGGTTTTTCATTCATTACTTTATGCATATATGCTCTCAAGGTGTTAACTCAAGATTGCTCATCCGGTGCATGTGAGAGGAGTTGGAGTGCTTTTGCTCTCATCCATATAAAGGTGAGGAATAGACTTAATCCTCAACAAATAGAGGAATTAATATATTGTCGCACCAATCTAAGGATGTTGCAAAATATCCCTAACATGGAGACTCAAAAAGTAAGTAAGTTTGCATAAATTTCAGATTTCAATGTTATAGGTTGTAGCATGATTCATGTATGTACTTTTCCATGATATGTGCTAAATTCTAATTCATGGTTTGATTCTCTTTTTTGTTTAGGTGAATGTGGACAGATTTTGGCCTTCCGTGAGAGACACTCCTTTTCCATCATATGATATAGCTCAAAACAATGAGGAGCTTCTTTTTGCCAAACTATATAGAGAGCTTTGCTCTATAGATGTGAGGAAAACAAGAAGCCGTAGCAACAAAGGAAGGGTCAGAGGAGTATGTGGTTGTGGGAAGGGGTTGATTATTCGGCGTGCATCGGCCACTTCACATGAGGATGGAGCTAGCACTAGTTGAGCACCGGCTAGTACATATACGAGAAGGAAGGGGAGGAGGACATTACCATCGGTGCCGCTATCCCCTCATTTTGATGATGAGGGAAATCTTCTCAGTGATCCTCCCACTCCACTCTCATCTACTTATGAGATGACAACATCTGATTCTCTTGATGATGATTGTGATGATAGTGATAGATGACAGATGTATGATGTTTTTCATTGGCTTTTAGTATTTACCACTGTGGACTTGTGACTTGTAATTTTATTATTTATGATTTATCATTTATGTATTTATCCTTGGTGATGATGAATCACGATGATCATGTTTGATGTGACTTGAAGTTGGATTTTGGTATCATGTATGTACTATGATGATTGATCATTGATGAGTCTTGTATGAAACTTGAATCATGATGCATGATATGACATTTTAATTTGTGATTCTTGACTCTTGATCAGCCTTTAAAGGTTATTTAAATATGACATGTAATGAATGAAATTTGATAGCATGGTTTTTGTTTTTAATGATGTTACAAAGTACAACATCATACATGAATGATGATACATCCAATTGCCTGATATGACGATGATATCCCACATGATCAAATATAGCTAAAAAACGTTTCTAACCTTTATTTTGATGCACTTTACTCATAAACATGATGTTTATCATGTTAAAGATGAAATATATAATTTTTAGAAAAAAAAAAGCTTGTATATATATATATATATATATATATATATATATATATATATATATATATATATATATATATATATATATATAGTTTGTAAGGTACTATCCGTACGATTAGTACGGTACTATGTACGTATATTAAGATTCGAGGCTTCCGGTACGGTATTCATACCTTCATAAGGTACAAGCTTTTTTTTTCAGATGGAATATAATTTTTAGAAAAAAAAAGCTTGTACCTTATGAGCGTATGAATATCGTACCGGAAGCCTCAAATCTTAATATACGTACATAGTACCGTACTAATCGTACGGATAGTACCTTACTAACTATCATATATATATATATATATATATATATATATATATATATATATATATATATATATATATATATATATATATATATATATATATATATATATATATATATATAATGTGTGTGTGTATACATGCATATATATTGTACATGCATGAATGCATGCATGCATACATACATAGATACATACAGACACACACACACACATATACATACATACATACACACACGCGCACACACACATACATACATACACACACACACACACACACACACACAGAGAGAGAGAGAGAGAGAGAGAGAGAGAGAGAAAGAAAAGAAAGAAAGAAAGTGTTTTTACGTCTATTAGGAGGCCGAACTCGGCCTATGAGACAAATCAATGTACATGGGTGTATCTTCTGTCAATCAGAAAAGATAAAAGTACTGAAAAAAACTGGTAAAGCTGATATAGGTCTCCTTAGTATGCATGTGGAGATACCCATGAAAGTGGGGGGTGTATGGAGTGCGATATCTATGATAGTCTATATGCAAAGGGTAGTACAAAAAGCATGAGAATGCATCTGAAACGACTAACTAGCTCCATCCTGTGCTAGTGGGCGGGTGTAAGATGTAATACATAGGTGGAGGTGGAGTCATGGCCACCCTGATGGCTGCAGAAGGATCAGCCATCATCTGGGATCGTCTCTCCTCCATGGCGCGATGGTCACGGGCTTGGATCTCCGCAATTTGGTATCGGTGTAGTCTCGGGACCCGATATCCTATAGCACGGGGTCGTCTCCTAGCTCGAGAAGTCTGAGCCTGCTCAAGAGTCATACCTCTTGGTGTGTGGGCTGAGGGGGGGAGGGCTGAAGCACGTCATGGAATAAAGACGTCAATGAGCTTACTCTGTCTCCCTCCTGTATGGGCTGAGAGAGAGAGAGAGAGAGAGAGAGAGAGAGAGAGAGAGAGAGAGAGAGAGAGAGAGAGAGAGAGAGAGAGAGAGAGAGAGAGAGAGAGAGAGAGAGAGAGAGAGAGAGAGAGAGAGAGAGAGAGAGAGAGAGAGAGAGAGAGAGAGAGAGAGAGAGAGAGAGAGAGAGAGAGAGAGAGAGAGAGAGAGAGGGAGGGAGGGAGGGAGGGAGGGAGGGAGGGAGGGAGGGAGGGAGGGGGGGAGGGAGGGGGAGGGGGGGGGGGAGGGAGGGAGGGAGGGAGGGAGAGAGAGGGGGAGAGAGAGAGAGAGAGAGAGAGAGAGAGAGAGAGAGAGAGAGAGAGAGAGAGAGAGAGAGAGAGAGAGAGAGAGAGAGAGAGAGAGAGAGAGAGAGAGAGAGAGAGAGAGAGAGAGAGAGAGAGAGAGAGAGAGAGAGAGAGAGAGAGAGAGAAGAGAGAGAGAGAGAGAGAGAGAGAGAGAGAGACTTTTTAACATCTATTAGAGGCCAAAATCGGCCTATGAGACAAAAGTTAAAACATATACATCAATATGATCCAATCCACTGTGATCCCAAAAGGAAAATAAAGTGTGAGTACAAAAAACGGGTATAAAAGGAGTGGATAATAACTGGCATCAAGGGTGTGGGGTGGGGGAGGGGGAGGGGGGAGGGGGGGGGGGGGGGGGGGAAGGGGAGGGAGGGAGGGAGGGAGAGAGAGAGAGAGAGACTTTTTAACATCTATTAGAGGCCAAAATCGGCCTATGAGACAAAAGTTAAAACATATACATCAATATGATCTGGCAGTGGGTTTGAAAAAATCTGTAATATAAGTCTGAGGGCGGGGGTGCCAGGTGTATCTCCATTTGCTGTTGGAGAAGTGATGCACGGCAATGCGGGAGCTCTACTAGGAAACGACCTAGAGGGCGCTGGTCCTCTGTCCGCAATAAAGCCCTGATCTCTTTGGGCCCCAAGAAGAGCTGTGGGTAGCGGTCTCTGATGTCCTCATATGCCTGGCATCTACATGTGTAGTGCTCCTCGTCCTCCACCTCCTCTTGGCATATCTTGCATAATCTCTCGTCCCTCGGGGTATGTGTCGCTCGCCCAACCTGAATCTCGAGCTGGTGTGATGATACTCTGAGCTGCCCAATGGCCACTCTCTCAGCTGGTGCCATGTATGTATCCATGTATCGTGGTCTCTGAATGAAACCATCTGTTGTCACAGTCAAGAAGTGCTCTCTATAGTGTTGCCTCTTTGTGGGACCGAACTGTCTCACGACGTTCTGAACAGAGGCTCACGTGGTGCTATCCATGTCTCCTTGACGTGTTTCTGGAGTAGGTCCTGACGGATGATCCTATTCCTCTCCAAACGAGAGAGGGTAATGTGGGGGGAAGAGAGGTCATACTGGAAAGGGGGGAGATCGGTAATGCTCATGCCATGGTCTGCTAACCATCGGTAGGTCTGTGTCATACCATACTCTCTCATGCCCTGGCTCTGCCAAATGTCTAGAGCTCTCAAATGCAAGCTTGGTGAGTCGGCTGGTGGGGAGCTCTCTGACTCTCAGAATAAAGGTCACCAACTGGAAGAGGGCCTCCACTAGCATCGGTGGTGTGCCAAGCTCAGCTTGTATAATGTCATGTGGAACGGAGGACTTGCTGTGCAGCAAGCGTGAGATCATGGTGACCTGGGGCCTCTCAATCTGCGTCCACATTGCCTCCGTGATCCCTGGTGCCCATACTGCTGCTGCGTACATCAATGCGGGTGTCACTAGAGTGTCAAAGAGCCACCCCTTAGTCCTTGGCTCCTGAAAATGTGTTTGAAAGCATCGTCTCTCCAATCCTGCAAGTGCCGCATAGCCTCGCGTCAATCTATCTCTTGCTTCCTGTGCCCTGGAGAATACCCTTGTGCTGCCTGAGAAGGTGACACCTAGTTAGACGTAGGAGTCCACTACCTCTATTTGTCCTCTAGCTGCATTGAAAGAGGCACGATGGCGTACTGTCTTGGAGGTATGTAAGATCATGACCTTGGTCTTGCCAAGGTTCACTGTGAGTCCTCTCTCCATGCAGAAGGTATCGAGCGCTTGTAAATGTGACTGCAACCCCTCCTGTGACTCTGAAAGCAAGACAAAGTCATCAACATATAATAGGATGTGTACTGGTGTACCTTCGAGGTCTCCTCCTAGCCCTCCTGCTCGCTGTATATACTCCGTGATCTCGTCGATGTAGAGACTGAAGAGAGTGGGTGAGAGAGGGCAACCTTGTTTCACACCAATGGTGCTAACAAGGCTATCTGATAGGCCGCCGAGGCAGCGTACCTTGCCTGTGACTCGTGCATACAAAGCATGGATGGCCCATAGCATGTCTGATGGTAGCTGTAACTCCTAGAGCCTCCATAGTAGTCTCTCTCGAGGGACCATGTCAAAGGCTTTGCGGAAATCCACAAAGCATCAGTATAGTCTTTGCTTCCTCGCCTTTGCGCTCTCAATCAAGCAACTAAACACGAAGATGTGGTCGATGGTGGAGAAAGTGCGGCAGAAGCTTGCCTGGCCGGGTGCTTTGATCCGAGCTGCCTCAGCGTGTGTACTGAGCTCTGCCTCTAGTACTGCCCCATAGATCTTGGCCAAGATATGGCCTATCATAATAGTCCTGTAGTTCCTTGGGTCCATCATGTCGCCGGACTTATGGATAGGCGTAATGGTATGCATAGTCAACGAGTCAGGTAATCCTTCAACCAAAGCACGGTTGAAGAGATGGGCGATCAGGTGGGAAACTACATCTGCTGCGTATATAAAGTGCTCGCCTTGTAGCCCCGTGTGGTCTGCTGAACGGCCATGCTGTAGCCTATGGATGGCCTGTCGTACCATGCCTGCCGTTAATAGGGTGGATATCACAAGACGCGGTGTGGGAGGGATCGGCAATGGTGGCTGTCCTGGGATGTCATATAACCTCTTGGTGTAGGTGTGCCAAGTCCGAGGATCTGCTATGGGTGTAGGTGGGCGTGGCTCACGTAGGGCCCTCCATGCGGTGGCAGAATCCCTGCTCATGAGAAGGTCGAACAACTTTGCCTCCTGTCGCTCCTCAAAAGCTCGCCGCTTCCGGTGTGTGAGGGCTCGCATTTGTCGTCATGCCTCCCTCTCTGTGATTGATCCGAAGATACTCTATGCTCTGAGATGTCGGTATAGTCGCCTACACTCCTCATCGTACCATCTATTCTGGGGTGTATGCCCCAGCCGAGTCGAATGTGCAGTGCTGAGGGTGGTGTATGGGAAGCTGAGAGTAGCGGATGTGTGGAGGATCGAGGAGAAGTGGGCGGTGAGGGTGTCCAATGAGGCAGAGGGATCAAGGGAGTAGATGCGCTCTCGAACATGGGAGCTATAGATATGTGCTAGCTCACGTCTAAAGTGAATGGTGGTATGGGCATGTGGCTGTATGGTGACGGGGTGGGATATGCATGGTGAGCTGCGTATGGATAGGGCAAGATATGCGTGATCAGCTCCAATCGGTATGGGTGGGATAGTGAATGAGATGATGAGATGTGTTGCCTCTTGGGGTTCGATAACATAGTCTACCACACTGCCCCCTGTGGTGTCGTGGTTGGAATGCAGGTGAGACCACCCGAAGTGGGCCACGTCGCCATCCCATTATATATAATGAGACGGTGTGCTGCTCCCATCTTGAGTAGGTGTCGGCCGTATGAGGTGGGTGTGGCGGTGTCGGCTGAGGCTCTGAGTGTAGACATATACATATACATATACACGCGCGCGCGCACACATACACACACACACATATATATATATATATATATATATATATATATATATATATATATATATATATATATATATATATATATATATATATATATATATATATACACACACACACGAGAGAGAGAGAGAGAGAGAGAGAGAGAGAGAGAGAGAGAGAGAGAGAGAGAGAAATGAAAATGAAATGAAATGAAATGATATATTTACGTCTTCAGAAGGCCAAAATGACCTATGAGACCAAAAGTTACAAAACTGGTGAATCTGATACAAAATCTGAGTACCAAAGGAAGTGGTATTGAAAATGAAAGATGTAAAATAGCTGGGAAAAAGCTAACACCAAGACTAATACAACAAAGGGCTGATACATAGGAGGGATGTGCTGATATACAAGGCTGGAGATCTATCCTCATATGCACTGTGGGCGTCTGAAAAGTATAGCTCGAATCCTCCGCTGCAGTCTCCGTCGATACTGTGTAGCACCTCTCACTCTCGGTCGTCTAGATCTCCCTAGCTCCAGTGCTCGGTCTATGAGAGTGCCAGTAGTCGCTGTATGAGTGTGGACAGAGCGTTGTACTAGATGCTCTACTGACTGCTCCTCTAGCTTCCCAATGTCTGGTGTAAAGAAATCCGTAATCTGTCTCTGGGACTGTCTCCCTCCAGCTCTCCTCAGTAGAGTGTCTCTATGTCTGTGTACCTCTAATAAATATAGTCCAAGACATCTCTGATCCTCAAAACTCATGACTCTAGATAGAGGCCCAAAACCCTCTCTGAATAGACAATGAAAACGGCCCCGTATCTCATAGTATACCGTGCAATGACATATGTAATGTAGCTCTGTCTCTGGCTCGAGGTGACATAGACGGCATATCCTGCTATCTGCTGGTACCCCTCTGAATCTGCTAGTCTCAATCTCAAGCTGATGTGAGGATGTGCGCAACTGGCCAATGGCACAACGCAAGGCATGGGAAAGGTGTGTATCCATATATCTAGGTCGAGTCACAAACCCATCCGTTGTGAGGTGTAGAAGATGCTCTCTATAGAAAGCCATCTTCGTACCCAACTCCTGTCTAGGCTCAATCCATGTCCTTCTGGTGTCCAGCTGGATCAGATCCTGACGAATGAGTTTGGTAATCTCCACCCGTGTCAGGTACATCAGGGGTGTCTGTAAAGAGTACTGGAAAGGAGGCAGCCTGTCCATGGTAAAACCATGTGTCTGAAACCATGATGTCATCTGTGCAAACCAGCATGATGTATCCCCCTACAGGGCTAGCTGTCTGGATGACTCGAGGGCCAACCTCGTATATCTATCTCTGGTAGTGTCCCACAAGCTGTGTACAAAGGAGACTGCTCTAGTGAGTGCCTCAATCTCAATAGGGGGGCAGCTAGCTCCGCTCGAATGATATCATGTGGTACGGAGGCCTTGGCTCTAATCAACCTAGAGATCATAGATACCAAGGGCCTCTCCATGGCTTTCCACCCATCTTGGCCTATAGAAGGTCCCCAAACCTGTACCCCATATAGCATAGTAGAGGCAACCAAAGTATCAAAGAGCCATAACTTTGTCCTGGGTTCCTGAAACTGAACTTGCGAGAGAGAGAGAGAGAGAGAGAGAGAGAGAGAGAGAGAGAGAGAGAGAGAGAGAGAGAGAGAGAGAGAGAGAGAGAGAGAGAGAGAGAGAGAGAGAGAGAGAGAGAGAGAGAGAGAGAGAGAGAGAGAGAGAGAGAGATGGGTGGGGGAGGGGGAGGGTGGGGGAGGACCGGGGGGGGGGAGGGGGAGGGCAAGGGGGAGGGGGAGGGGGAGGGGGAGGGAAGTGGACTTCTATTGTACATAGAAATATATATAAAGATGGCACCTTAGCATAAAAATTGTATGGAGCTCTATAGAGCCCACCAAAACAGACGTTGCTAAAACATTGTGAAGATGTTTTTTTAGTTAAAAAAAAAGAAAATTTAAAATGTTTGCTCCCTAGGCTCCCTATAGCTAATAGATGATGAAATGCATCTGTTTAGACATAAATTAATCTACAGAAGTCTTTATTTATAAAGACCCTTTGTTAAAGTCTAGACATGAGTAGGGCTGTGATAGGTATTTGTCCAAGCTATGTGTGATAAAGTTTGAATTTTAATACTTCTATGTTTTGAATAGACATAGAAGTTGAAGACACACTCTTTGTTTTGTTTTCGTTATTGTTCTTTTACTTTTTTTTTTTTGCTTTGTCTATTTTCTTTTCCATTGATTTTATTTTTTAATTTTAATTTTAATTTTTTCTTTTTGCATTTTGATTAATAATCTTTCTCTTTTTAATTGTCAGTTTTATTTTTGCTTTAGAATGTTTTTTTTTTCTAATCATTAAAAATTTTATATGGAAGTTTTTTATTCCTTATTGTACTTTTCATGACTTAGATTGATGTGGTATTTTGTGTAGTCTCTTGCTTTGGTCGCTGGTTTTTTCTTATGTTTTTGCATGTGCTTTTTTTCTTGAATTCGTAAGTTTGGATAACTGAACTTAGGAAGATATATATATTCAATAAACTTGCTAAGAGAATGATACTTTTTATAGCTAAGGAGCATGATGCTTTTTATAGCTGGATTTATGAAACTGAGTCCTCGATATGTTGTACACAAGGTCAACACATTTTAGGACTCCTGAACCCTCACTGGGCCACTCTTGCAACTCACATTTAGATGGTAGGAAGCTTTCTATTATCTGCTGCACCCGGCTAATGCAGGAAGTTGCATTCCACATTGTGGCCAAGTTCCAGCAGGACATGATTGGCCTTGGCAACATTTCCAGCTCAAAGGCCTAACACTGCTACAGTGAACGAGTGACCTCCCAGTAATAAGACGTCCTAGACATAAGGTTTTTGAAACTGGGGTTTTGTTTTGGAAACAAGGAAAATGAAGCAATTTTTTATTTCAAGAGAGAGGAGTTTTTATATAAATTATAAAAGTAGTTACTCGAGGGGCATTAATTTGTGGGCTTTGTTATTATGTGCCATGATTTAAGGAGGTGATTATCGGAGTGGGAGGTTCCTTTATCAGAGTTCACCTAGCAACCTTGTATATTGGATCACCTAAGTTGGTGGATTGACCTGGTAACGTAAAGGTTCTGTTTGTTTTTGCATAATATATTTGTATTTAGCTCATAGTGGGTCTTATGTAGGAGATATTGAGCGGGATCATGCTTACGTGAGATAGTTGATTTATCAGATTGGGCTTTGGAATACTTGCTTAGAAGATTTGGGTCCTTGATAACACTCAGATTACATGGCCATCCCTTTAAATATCCTCGTCTTTATCCTTTGTGTTCATAATGGACACTTGGCTAGTTGTAAACTATCTGGGCATATTTAAAGTGAATTCCACAATCATAATGGTTTAGTTAATAACAAACTCCTAGGATTAAATTATCTTCTGGATTAAAATGAATGGACCAACTGGCTGCATTTGAAAATGTGTCCATCTTCTATACTGTCCAAATTAAAGTGTCTCTATTTGCAATTGTGGATCTATATGGGGCTGAACTACATAGAGGAAGCTATTTGTGATAGCTAGTGTTACCTAGAAAAAAGAAAAATATTTGCTGAAGGTTTCTTTGTATGCACCATACGAAGTGATAGAGCTTTTGTTGGTTCTAGATGGCACACATAATATTCCATGGTTTGGATCACTGTTGAACAGCTAATTTAAGTCTTGTCACCAGAAATCGATATAGTTGATCTAAACTGTGTGAACATGTGGTTTGCAGAAGCCACTCTCAGCTCATCAGAACAAAGATTTATGAGTGATTTCCTGTCCCACTAGAAGTATCAGGAAGGAATTCTAATGCAACAGTTGAAGCCTTGATGAATAGGCTCATTTTTTTGGGTCCTAATGTGCGGGTCCGCAAGATATGACTGAAGTCATGATGATGCAGCATCAAGGTGTGAAACATATCACTGTATGCATTAGGGTCACATGCAGGACAGTTTCATGGATGACTCTGTATGGGAGACATCCCATACAGACTCAACAGAAGAACCTCTGCAGCAGGAGGAAAGTTTTGAGATCGTGATTCATTGCATATCAATCGCGTTGAGGTATGCCTGGTAAAGTCACTGCTTCTGACAATGAGCGCACACAGAATTATAGAGAAAAGGGAATCATTCATTTTAAGCATTGAAGTGTATAATTTTGAAATTGAGTGTTAAGGGTGCTCAGAGAAATGCCAGATACTTGCAGAAAGTAAAAGAAAAAGATCTCTAATAATATTATAAATGTTCTGGGCTTATCTTTTTACCTGTTTGATGATGTCCATGGAGCCTTGCAATCATCTTTCATATTCCTTACTACAGAAAATGCACACATGTTGCTATGTGAACTTTCAAGACACTGAAAGTTTGTCATTCCTTTGATGATTGTTCATGTATCAATGCTATAAGATAATTGTTCATGTATCAATGCTATAAGACGAAAAGACACTAGGGAGTTTTTGTTAAATGATTTGAATGTACAAAGCTGAGCTGACTATACCATGAAAGTACGTTGCAAATAGAGTTCTTCATCATGCCACAGCAATTTATGCTGAGATAGTGTTTATGCATACATTGTTGTTGTCGGAAATTAATGCATAAGAGATCATTTCAGATTGTGTGTTCATCATGATGAGGCACTACTTTGGGTAAAAGACCAAATACATGTGAGTGCTATGGTATATCTGCAAATCTAGAAATTCTCTTTTATTTTTGAGGGCCATAAACTGTTTCTACAAGCTCCTCCCCAAGGCTTTTGAAAACCTTTCTTAAAGACCGATTATTATTTCACTGCACTGATTTTAGATCTTGCTTACTTCAGCTCGCTAACATTATTTTTAGAATTCATTTAGTGAAGGGTCTGTGTCATCATGAGAACTTTGTTGGCCCATACAAATCATTGGTTCACTTCAAAAAGTGAAAAAAAAAATACACAGATATTCGACTAATTTCAAATTCTAGAGTGGAGCTTTGGGTAAATGAAAGCTGTTTTTGAGTCACTGAATCATTACCTTATCAGAGATGCCTTCGATCATTTGCCACATTACTATATTTTGTAAAAGATGGAGCTTCTGGCTATTTTAAGGAGGGGGAGGATGAAGAGGAGAATTATTGAAATGCTACATGAATTCTCTTAAATGCCAAAACAATCTATTAAGAGCATAAGGTGTATATCTACATGCTTGTGTAACCCTTGAAGGTCACATGTGTCCATTGAAACTAATTTTGAAGGGGCTTGCATTGAAGGTATGATCTTGTTGATGTCCTTCATGACATGTTTCTGTGTGGCATCTTCTGCCCTAGGAATACAGATCTGATTTTGATTGCAACCTCACTTGATGCTCTACACCTGCCCCCATCTTGGGCCTTCTGGATCTTGCCAGCTTGATCTTTACTCACTCATCAGACCTGCTGCTCAAATGTCCTCTATCCCATTTTCTGCTGCTGCTCTCATCTCAATTGAACTTATCTGGGAAAAGACATTGTGATCAGTCTCTAGTTGTGGCCCTTAATCTTTAGGCCCTCTTTCTAAATATAGGTATTTCTCTTAATAGGCTTGTTTGATCTTGTTGAATATCTACTAGACAAGATTCCATCTCTAATCATGGTATCTTTGATCTCTTCTAGAATCGTAGAACCTTCTCCCAAGTGACAAAAAAAGTGGTCACTTATCTCGTAGAGTAGTATACAATAGCACACAGTGGAGTTAGTGTTTGGTTCTCTCTTCAGGCCTCATATGATAAATCTCGAATGCGTCAGTTTCAATTTTGTGTTGATCTTATGGTGTATGAATTCGCTCAATAGTGCACAAGTTATGGGATAGTGAATGTCCACGTATGCATGCCTAGATAACAATTGCCATTTTCTTAATTGCGAAAATTTGCCAATATCTATCCATCTTAGTGTTGAACTCTTTTATAGGTGACATGCATGTACATTGAGTCTTCGATTGAAACAGTCTTATCATTTATATCTAGCATCAATATAAATGTCTTTAATAATATATGGAGAGCTGAAGATGAATCAAGTGGAATGCTACATGAATTTTCTTTGCAAAGCCAAGATAAATCTTAAGACGACTTCTGAGGGCAGTTGAGATGATTGCCTATGCGCTCACTATGCAACATTAATGCTCATTATTCCCGCTGAAATCACATCTTTAGAATGCTCTAGTCTGGACATGTGCATCACATGTATCCGTTCCACAACCTTACATTAGATCCTATGATTTGTCTTGTTTAAAGGCCTACATGCATGTCCTCAAATTCTGCTATCTTTCCATTGATCGTTGTCCTCAATCATTTGGTAAACAAATCATGGTGGTTAGGAGCTTTTGGTTCACGTGTGAGTATGAAGGCCTATGAAATGTTGACAAAAGTCAATGCATGCTTTATGATTGTATACTTTCATGGACTTCATCATATCCATAACTTTTGTCTATCCCCAATGTGGTTAAGAATGTGCAATTTGGTAAGCATGTCCATAATAGACCCAACAAAGATGGCAACTTTAAAACATTATGAAGGAAACTGGAACACTCATCCCGTGTGCATGTTATAAGTAAAATTGTTAAGCCCTTAAATACCAATATCTAAACTCGACCCATATCCTAGTTTAAGAATATTTGATACAAATCTCATTGTAATTGAGAAAGATCCGTTCACTTCTTTTTGCTTGCAAGGCATTCAAAATTAATCCATTATTTTTTTGCAAGTGATGATGCTCATGGGCACTTCACCTTGTAATCTTAATCTCAACACTCATCCAAGATACTAATTTAAACAAGTCATTTTCCCAAAATAAACTTGTTGTGAAGAATGCCCAAGTGGGAAGGTACATGTTGCATCTTGCAGTGCTGTTCTCCATAAATAGGTTACCTCGTGAAAAATGATTTGGTGTCTCCATTAAGATTTAAATGTATATTTTATCAATCTGGAATCACTCCCGTAAAT
>CM035435.1:148115390-148117890 GCA_020310875.1 Ceratopteris richardii
AAAAGTGCTCCGATGGTCCAATGTTTTTTTACATACATCATCACCAAAATATAACAACACATACATAAATAGTTATCAAAGGTAACTACACACTCACCTACTCTCAATGGTACTAGTAAAGAAACATAACCACCAAAACACAAATTGCCCTCATCCTTAGTCAATTCATGTTGAGCTCCTTTTTGCAAAACTTTCTCACACCACCTTCTTTTAACTCACCATTTACTTTCAATCGATCTTCTTCTTACATTTTTGTTATATTAGAGTTTTTAAACACATGCAGGCTTAGCTTCTAATTCTAATATGGAACCCTTTCCTCTTTATCCTCTAACTTACTTGTAGCTTCTCTAAGAAAAAGTAGAAAAAATGGTGTATAGTTCATTTTATACCCATTTTCCAATCGTTTTGTTGGAGTCTGAGGTCTCCGGAAGCACACGAACAAATCAAGGAAGAAGAAGAAGCTTGGAACACAACACACAATACTGAATGTATTACCACTAGAATGTACAAAGATAAGTGACCCGACTGAATGTATTACCACTAGAATGTACAAAGATAAGTGACCCGCTAGGGCAATAGGCGTATATACAAGCCATGGAAAAAACCCTCCTAAAGAGGGAAAGAAGTGCCTCAATGGTCCTAGTGTGTTCACATACATTACTACCTAAATATATCAACAAATCCTCCCTAGAAGTGATGCGGTGAACAAGGAGCTCCCATTCAAGTATAAGGAAGTGCCAGGCTATGTGGAATCAATCCACAAAAGGAATTAAGCCCAAGGCCTTATGGAAAGCTTCAAACTTCTCCCTAGGTAGAGCCTTTGTGAAAACGTGTGCAATGTTTTCCTGTGTGGGAACATATCCGAACTGATATCTCCAACAGAGAACCTCTCCCTCACATAATGATAGTGGAGCTCAATGTGCTTAGTGCAAGCATGGAACACATGGTTCCTCGCAACTGCCAATGCGCTCTGACTGAACTGATATCTCCAACAGAGAACCTCTCCCTCACATAATGATAGTGGAGCTCAATGTGCTTAGTGCAAGCATGGAACACATGGTTCCTCGCAACTGCCAATGCGCTCTGACTGTTAGTGAAGATGGTTGCGGCAGAAGACTGACGAACACCTAAATCAACCATAAGGCATCTCAGCCACACACACTCAACAGTCGCTGTGAAAGCTAACCTATACTCAACCTCACAACTGGAAGTGGCCATAGTAGGCTGCTTCTTTCTCAACCAAGATATGAATGAGCTACCAAGCATGAAGCAAAAACCACTAGTGGACATATGAGTGTCATAGCAACCAACCCACTTAGAGTAAAAAAAAAGCATGTAAATTTGGCGGTAGTGATCCCCCCTTGGGATAAAACAATCCAAGTAGCTGGGTACCCATCAAGTAGCGAAAGATGCACTTAACACCTGGGCAATACATAAACCTGCTCATCTGTGAGACAAAAAATTGAATATCTGGCCGAGTAATGCATAAGTAAATCAAGCATCCAACAATGTTTTAATAGAGAACAACATCAAATGCATCTCCAACATCATGAAGACTCAATTATAAACTTGTCTCCATAGGAGCGGCAATATGTTTACAATCTTGAAGGTCAAAATGTTGTAATAATGTGTCAATATATTTTGTTCGACACAAAGCTATTTTGCATCAACTTGCATAAACTGAATGCCCAAATAATAGTGCAAATGCCCCAAATCTGACATCTAAAATGAGGCATGCAGATCACCCTTAAAATCAGCAATATGCTTCTCATGAGGACTAGTGAGTTCAACATAAACAATAATGATCAGAAACACATCATTGACACGCTTAACATATAAGGTGATCTCTGTTGGACTATTCTCAAAACCATGTGCAATCAAGTAGGCATGCATTTTCTCAAACCAAGCACGTGGTGCTTGTTTCAAAGCATATAATGCCTTTTTTAAACTACACACTTAGTTTTCATGCCCTTTCTACACAAAACCACGGGGTTGAAAAACATACACTTCTTCATGCAAGTCACCATTTAGAAATGCAGTTTTAATGTCCAATTGATGTACATTGCTAGAAGTGCACATATGCTAGGAACAGTAGGCATGGAAATGTAGGTGCAAAGGTCTCATCAAAATAAATGCCTCTTTCTTGCGCATGACCCTTTGCAACAAGCCTAGCTTTATACCTGTTAACCATTCTATCAGGCTTATGCTTTAGCTTGTTTACCCACTTAGTGCCAATGGCCTTCTTGCTAGGAGGCAAGTCACATAGAGACCAGGTATCATTTTTCATGATAGCATCATATTCTGATTACATAACAACCATCCAATTTTTAGAATTATGTGCTTCATCAAACGAAAGAGGCTCATTCTCATCACAAAGACTAGAGGTAGCCATAACATAGCAATCTGATGCAAAAGAAGCACTATGCAAGCATGGACAAGTACGATATGATAGAGCTGCATCTAATTTGCGATCACACAAAAGTTTGCACCAGCCATTTTG
>CM035435.1:148127890-148230390 GCA_020310875.1 Ceratopteris richardii
ACAAAGAATATGGTTTCTATTGGACAAATGGCTAACCAAAGACTACAAGTCAGGTTCAATGCTGATGGGCTATATGTAGAAGAGTACAAAAATGATGGAAGTTTTATTGCCAACGGGAACAAAGTGGGTAGGATGTTCACCTTAAATGTGAAAATTCTTGAAATGAATGGAGCCATGTTTGCAAAATGTGCAATAGTTATTGCTAATATAGAGTTATGGCACAAACAAATTGGACATGCAAATTTGCAGAGGCTGAAATTGATGCACTCAATGGAGATTATCAATGGACTACCAAATTTCAAGGTTGTAGAGATGCAAAAGGTATGTGCATCATGTCAATTTGGTAGATAGTCAAGAGCATTTTTGCATGACAAGCATGTTAGTGAGAATGTACTAGAAATAGTAAATACAGATGTCTAGGGTCCTGCGAAGGTCACATCTATGGGTGGTTGCAGGTTTTATGTTACTTTCATTGATGACTATACACAATAAGTATGAGTATATTTCATGAAAGAGAAGAGTGAGGTGCTCACTCACTTCAAAAATTTTAAGGCTATGGTGGAAAAGCAGATAGGAAATTATATTTAGATGTTAAGGTTTGATGGAGGAGGTGAATACATGTCAAATGACTTCAACAACTTTCTTAAAATTCATGGGATTTGATGTCAATTTTCATGCAAGTACACACCACAATAGAATGGCATTGCTGAACGCAAAAAATAGATATATTGTAGAAATAGAAAGAGATTTGATGGCTGAGAAGAATATGCCTCATTGTTATTGGGCAGAAGCTGTGCATATTGTTGTACACATCATGAACAGAACTTCGACTATTGCTGTACATCAAGTTACACCTCAAGAGAAGTTTACAGGTAAAAAGATAAACTTATAACATATGAAAGTATTTGGCTCTATTGCATATGTACATGTTCAAGATGAGTTGAGAATGAAGCTTGATCCAAAGGTAGAAAAATGTATCTTCATTGGGTACTCCCTTGAGCAACAAGGGTATAAATGTTATAACTGACTCACACGACAAGTGAAGGCTAGCAAAGATGTGGTGTTTGATGAAATGTCAAGCTTCTATGCAGATGCTAAAGATGGACTTGATCTTGAACCAAATGACAAAGAAAATGATGAGAAATCAAGTGCAGAATCTCAAGTTTTGAGTGGACCAGATGTGTCACCAAGCAATAGTTCCAACTCAAATCCATGGAGTGGAAGATTTTTTGGAAATTTCAATCTAGCAAATTCATCAAATACATGAAAGAAAGGTAAAAAAAGATTTCAGATGGTAGTAAAGCATCTACAGGTTTTGAAGACGTTGATGGAGATTCAAGCAGTTCAGAAAAGAGCCTTGAAATGAGGAACTTGGACTGCCCTCTATGAAGACTCCAGGAGTTAGAAAGGCACATGCAGATGATACAAGGAGAAGTGAACCAGGACAAGGAGATCTGGGAGGATGCAGAATTCTATGCAACAATTGACATATGATAGCTATATGGCTCATCATTGTGCCTACATGACCAAGGTGATACAAGATGGAGAGCCTTCTTGTTTTGAAGATGCAATTGGAAATGCAAATTGGGAAAAAGCTATGGATGAGGAGATGGCTGCACTTTATGGAAACAAAACATGGAAGCTGGTTCCATTGTCACAAGGAAAGAAACCCATAGTATGCAAGTGGGTTTACAAGGTAAAGCACAATGCTGGTGGTAGCATACACAGGTATAACGCATGATTGGTAGCAAAAGATATGCACAGACATATGACATTGATTATGAGGAAATGTTCAGCCCTGTAGCTAAAATGTCTACTATCACAACACTTGTTGTCACAGCACTTGTTGGCCAAAAGGATGGACTTTGCATCAAATGGATGTAAAGAATGCTTTTCTTCTACTCTTTGGTTGATGATGAAAGGCAACCCAAATGCCTTGTCATTCGAGGAGTTAGTCTCTGTTCTGTTGCAGGAAGATCAGTCGAGGTAGAACATGTCCATTATGTGTGTTGCAAATCAAGCTTTCCTAGCTAGTTAGAAGGGCAAAGGAAAATGGAGCTCTTCAATTAGTAAGCAGAAATCTGCAAATGTTGCACATTCGAAGAAGGAAGATAAACATGAGAAGAAATAAAAAAAGCAGAAATTGTTTTGCAAGTACTGTAAAGGGAATGATCATATCATAAAGAACTGTCCAAAACTCGCTGCTAAAGAGGCAAAGTAGAAAGAGGCTAGAATGGTTGTTGCTGAAGCCTCTACACAAAAAACGGAGTCTGCTAATCTTGTGCAGGAAGAATAATGGGCGTTTACTACTATTTGCAGTTTTGACCCATCTTCTCATGAGCAGTGCATGTTTGTAGTAGACTCAGATGTTTGCCAATACTTTGAGAGTGGGGCGACCAAACATATTACCTCGCAGCGCAGTTTCTTCTCTTCACTCGAGCCTGCCCCTACAGGGAATACTGTTAGATGCGCCAACAACTCCTCTTATCCTATTATGGGAGTTGGTAAGATCATTTTGACTACTACTAATGGTAGTTCTATCACTTTGTCAGATGCTTTGCTTGTGCCAGGATCAAGAAAAATCTCTTATCAATTTCTGCATTAGCCAAGATTGGCTTGGTTGTGAAATTTTTTGATGACAGATGTACAGTTCATGATCTATCAAATGACAATGTGATTATTGCTTTTGGCATTTTATGTTGTGGGTTGTATAAGCTCATAGACTATGAAAGAAATGTAAATGATTTGGTATGTGCAGTACATGATTCTCAGGCTATGTTAGATGCAAAGCTTTGGCATGCACACTTTGGTCATTTGAATTTTGCTAGTTTGCTATGCCTCAGAAATATAAAATGGTGTCCTCTTTGCCCAAACTTGAGGCACCGGGAAAACATGTTTGTGAAGGCTGTATTTTGGGTAAAATGCAGCATTCCTCCTTTCCAAAAGATGGTTCAGTTCCGGCTACTCAAAAATTGAAGCTTGTACATAGTGATGTATGTGGTCCTATGCAGACACCTTCTTTTGGAAATTATCTTTACTTTGTGACTTTCATCGATGATTTTTCCAGGCATGCATGGGTATATCCATTGAAGGCAAAGTCCGAAGTGTTCATGTGCTTCAAATAGTTTTTGGTTTTGTTTGAAAATCTGTTAGCATGTAAAATGGGCACCTTCCATTCTGATCGAGGGGGGGGGTATATGTCTTCTAATTTTGATGCATTTTTGGCTGAACATGGGATAAAACACCAGTGTACAATGTTGTATACACCTCAATAGAATGGAGTTGCTGAACGAAAGAACACGTCACTCATGGAGATGGCAAGGTGTATGGTCAAGAGTCAGGCTTTACCACATAGTTTTTGGCTTGAGGTTGTCATATGTGCAACATATGTACTTAACAGGTGTCCCACTAAAGCACTGCAATCTATCACTCCATATGAGGCTTGACATGATTGCAAGCCATATGTTGCACGTCTGCGTGTTTTTGGTTGTTTGGCATATGCATTAGTGTCTGAACAACATCAAAGAAAATTGGATGATAAAGCAGTAAAATGTATTTTTCTTGGGTACAGTTCTAAAAGTAAAGGCTATTGTCTGTATAATCCACAAACTAAATGCATTCTGGTTAGCTGTGATGTTGTTTTTGTGGAAGATGCTATTCAGCCATTGCTTTCATGTACTAAGGAGATATCTGTTAGCTCCAAAGAAATGTATGATACTTTGTTGCCTCTTTTTACAAGTGGTCAGTCTAGTGTTGGTCCTAATAAGGATACTTCTCAGCCTCTGCAAGTTTCATGTGATGATGCAGATCATCCCATTTCTGGTGTAGATTTACATGATGCACTTGTCTTCCTGGACCTGTGTCCCTTGTGTCTTTTGGCTCAAATCTTCTGGTGTTTTGCTTTTTCCAGAGGCCTGTGCTGTCACATTTGGTGTGCTAGGTACTGAGAAATTTAAACTTTTCAACAGAAAGTTTTCAATGTCACTATCTGAATCTGAAGAAAACTGTGAGGAACCAGCTATCCCTGATTTGTCCATTTTTTTCTCTTCTAATACAATGGATTCCTCCTGCTTTTTTTTCTTCTACTAACAATTTTTCTGTCTCCTTCCTTTGTGCCTGTTCAATAGCTTTTCCCTTAATCCAGCTTCTTTTTCCGCACAGGTTTCTTCTGAACCTTCTTCTTCACTACTACTGTAGTTCTGGTTCCAGTAGGACCTTGTAACTCTTTAAAATATGCAAGCAATTCCACTTCTTTTTTAACAAAGACCTCTTCACTTTCTGCAGCCATCATCTGATCATGTAACTCTTCATAGTGTTCCACTTCTTCTTGTATCCAGTCAGTTGCTTTACAAGAATAGTCTTCCAACATTTTTTGATATTGGGCTTCATAGATTGCCCTCTTATTGTTTCCTTGAGTCAAATAAGTATACAATTGCTCCTTACTTGTTTGAGGTGGATGAGGTTCCTTTGAAGACTGTACTTCCTTTTGAGCAGCTTCATGTTCTTCTTTTGTTGCTTCCTCCTGTTCCAATTCTACTTTTCTGGGATCCAATCTTCTCTTCTTTACTGGAATAACTTCTTCTGAGACTTCCTTTCTTTTCCTCTCTACTCCCCTCATGCTTGGTTGGGCTTCTGCTTCTCTTATGTACATCATTTTAGAAGGAATTTTAAGTCTTGACATTAAACTTCTGAAGTATTGAGCTTCTGGAGCCAATTTCAATTGATCCTCCATCCCTAAAATATGATATATGATCCTTGTTAAGAATTGTGCTCCATTCATGAACTTTCTTTGCTCCCAATGTTTGGCTGCTTCCTTCAATTGATCATGGATGTATGGAGTTACATCCATTACTCCAAATGGCTTGGTCCTATCCTTATTATTGAACATAATCAAAGTTACTGGCTTATGTGGCATTGTATATCTCGACAGCTTTGGAAAACAAAAATATTGAAGGAACATCCTGATGGCATATTCTTCATTCTCTTTTCCTTTGAAATCCACAAATTTGGAATATCCTACATAGGTTGCTTTATTTATTTTGCAAAACTGTTATCCAGCTTCGTTCCCATGGAGTAGAACTGAAGGGCTTCCCTGATATGCTCTACCTTTATAGTAATATTCACTTCTTTGTTTCCTTGTCCTTGACTGAACACCTGAAATATGCATCATTGCCCTTTCCAACTTCCAATAGATTGTTCATAACCTAGGATACTCTCCCAAAATCAATAAAGAATAAAGGTTCATCCAACAGTCTGTGTAATCCTATTGCTTTCCATCTTTTATAATTGACTGCAATTTTTTGAAATTTGTAAAATTCCTGGCACAACATGGTATACTTGTGACCTCCAACTCCTACTGTAAAAATGTGCTGACCAATGATACTAAGGGTTTCCTTTAGTTCCTTCACTATCTTCTCTGCTTCTGGAATTTCATGTTCTTCATCAGACTCCAACTCCACCTTTTCCACTGTTGCTTCACTGTCTAAGAACCAATGTCCTCTAGATAAAGTTACTGAGTCTGCTTTGAAGTCATGGATTGGTAGTTCTTTTGGATTCACCATTCTGGAGAAAGTATAACATCACAAAAAAGGAAACTCCACCCACATGAGTCTCGAGAAAAATTAATGAAATCACATTTGTCTTGAGATGTAATGGAAAAGAATGAAAATAAATTCTCTGATGAATCCTGACTTCCTTATTTGTATCACAGATAAAACTCAATTGAAGTGATCATCACATGTGTAGCAAGATGTCTAGTGCTCTCTTCTCTTTTAATAGCTCCTTTTTTTATATATTTTTTTAGCAATAAGAAGAAAAAATGAAAAAAGAAAAAATGAATAAAAAATAGAAACCTGCTAAATTACAACCTATATCTTGCTTGTGCTATATAACTTATATAAACAAAAGAATTACAAAACAATTGATAGTTTTTCTCTCTCTTTTTTTTTCTTCCTCTTTTCTTTTTGTTTTTTGCTTTTTTCTCTTTTTCTTCTTTTTTCTCTTTTTCTTCTTTTTTTAAAAATAATAATTTCCTCCACTTCTCTCTCTTCCCCTCCTATTTCTTTCCTTAGAAAGAGGATGAGATAGAGTAAATGGAAATAATTTCCAAGATGTCAAAATTTCCTTCTGCTAAAATTCTTTCTTTATCAAGAATCCCATGAGTGCATCAGATGACCATTTTGCCTTTTCCTTCATCTGTAACTCTTCATACTTTTGAGCTATTTTAGTATCTTCATGCTTGTTTTCTTTCCATTGAATCAAATCTGATTTTTTTACCCAATAATAGTTGATTCCTGTTGACTTTGTTCTAGGAATAAAACAATCTTCTTTTGATAAACTGTACTTGGAAGTTTTTGGCTTCCATATCCATTTTGTTCTGGAAAATTGTTTTGATGAGCACTGCTTATATGTACTTTGTTTCCACATTCTTTCTGTCTTGATGCCTAGATGCTTCTGATTATTCCACACTTTCCACCTTTCTTCTCTCTTTTCAACACCTTTGGTTTCTTCAATTTCCTCCTTTTCTTGACTGGAGTAGATTTGATCATAAAGAAGTTTTGTTTGTAATTCCTTTGTAGCTTCTAATGAAAAAGTAAATCCCTCCAAGTCTGAGTCATGGATATCCTGTTGATCTTCCTGTTCTTCAACACTCAACAAAAACATTAAAAAGCTTTTGTCATTTAGTGTCAACTTAAGCTTCATATTTTCAAAATCCAAAATCACTTTACCTTGTCTTAGCCATGGTTGTCCCAAAATCAATTTCTCATTCATCATATGATTGGGCCATTCTTCACAATCTATTTTCATATATTCTTTATTGAACTTAACTTTAATATATGGTGAAGACAAACTTTGTATTATCTGTCCTTCTAAGGTTTTGATAAATGTTTTACTTTCAGTCTTTTTAAGTTAAACTTATCCAACAAAACTGAACTGATCAAATTTACTTGTGCACCTGAATCTATCAAAGCCTTGATTTTCTCATCATGAAAATTCAGTGTTATAACAGGCAAATGCTCTCTTACTCTTAAAGGTGTTTCACACAAAAGGACTTCTCTAAGCTCCTTACTCTTCCTTATTCTTGCCTTTGCCTCCTGTTGAGCCTCATACCTAATTTTTTTCCTCTTCTCTTTTCCTGTTTTGAGGTTAATGTATTCTTCTCCATTCGGAAACAGTTAATGGAAGATCATACCTTTTTACTCTGCATCCACTTATGAAGTTTGGCATGATTTCTCCATCTATATTAGCTAATTGGATAGCTCCACTATTACTAATATGATTGATAGTATAAGGCCCATGTCCTTTTTTTTGAATTTTTTTCTGATGTTCCTTTACTCTGTATGCCAACACTAGATCTCCTTCTTGCAAATCTTTTTCTTTAATATGAACATCATGATAAGCTTTTTACCTTCTCTTGTTTGCATATATGCTCATGATTGCTTGAAGTTTGGAAGCTCCAAGTTTTTCCAATTCCACCACTCTCTCAGATAACTCATGTCCAGTCCATTTGTACTGATTTCCCACTCTTAATGTTGGAATGAGAAATTCTAAAGGCAGAACTGCATTTTGTCCATATACCAAATTAAATGGTGTGGTTCCAAGTGCAGTTTTGTATGCCACTCTATAAGTCCATAAGACATGATTAAGTTGCAGATCCCAATCATTCCTATTTGTGTTTACCAATTTTGATAAAACAGTGCAAAGTACTTTATTAGTACTTTCTGCTAAACCATTGGCTTGTGGGTGATATGGGGCTGACTTTCTATGACTGATCATGAAATATTCAGTTATGTTTTCTATTATTTGGTTCAAAAAATGAGTCCCCCTATCACTTACCAATTCAATTGGTAATCCAAATCTGGTGATAATATTTTTATAAAGAAATCTTGCACTGGTCTGAGCATCATTCCTTTTTGTAGTCCTGGCCTCTGCCCATTTAGTCAGGTAATCTGTGGCTACTAGTATATATTCAGCATGGGATTGTTTTGCTGGAGGATGTATGGGTCCAATGAAATCCAACCCCCATTTGCTAAATGCTCTTGTTGAAATCAGTGGTACTAATGGAATATTGTCTCTTTTATTTGGTTGACTCACTCTTTGACAAATGTCACATCTTTTCACATATGTTCTTGCATCAGGAAATAGAGTTGGCCACCAAAAACCAGAATATAATATGAGTTTAGCAGTTCTTTCACTTGAAAAATATCCTCCTGCCACTCAAGAATATGCCATCTCTAACATTTCCATATATTTATTTTCAGGAACACAGATTCTTAAATATCCATCCATCCCTTTCTTGTACAATTGATCTCCTATCAGTTGATACTCTTTAGAAACCATTTGTAAATTCTTTGAGTCTGCACTAGCTCTTACTGGCTTTCCTTTCTTGTTTCTTTTCAACTCTTCAATTATGTTTGCACTCCAATCTAGATTTTTTTGAAACCAATATAAAGTTATAATTTTTGAATTTTGCAAAGATTGGCATTCCCAGCAGTTGGAAATATATTTTTTTACATCTTGAATCTTATTAGGCCAATGTAGAAGCATGAATACAGGGATTCCAACAATGAGCTCTTCTTAAATACTCCTGCTGCTCCTCTTGTGGAGTACAATATTCCAAGATGCCCATTTGATTGAGATGATACAAATGTCCAGCTAGTAGCACAAAATTCCTACTTTGTAATATCAGATGTGTGTTGTTTTCAGATGTTCTGCAAGGTCCCATGGTTAGCAAAGGTACTAAAGTCATGGCCCATTTAGGAATACTTTCTATTTTGAACAGATATGCATCTGGTAAGTCATCATCTAAAGGTGAACTTGGCTCTTTGGTTTGGATCTTAGACAATTGATCTGCTCTCAAATGAGTCTTTCCTTATCTGACCACTACCTCAAACTCAAATTCCATCAGTAGGAGAAACCATCTGACTATCCTACCTGTGTGACATGGTTTTTTTACTAAGTAGAGTAAAGCTTGGTGATCCACAAAGAATTTAAACTTGTTGGCTAAAAGATAATGTCTATATTTTTTCATAGCAAATATCATTCCCAACCCTTCCCTCTCAGTGGTTGTATAATTTTTTTCTACTGAATTCAATTGCCTACTAGCATAACCAATTGGAAAATCTAATTTGCTTCCTTCTATTGGTTGTGCTAACACACATCCCAAAGCATAATTTGAAGCATCCACATGGACATGAAAAATTTTATTCCACTGTGGGGTTTTCAGAATTGGTGTTGTTACCAAACAAGTTTTTAAAGTTTCAAAAGCTTGGTCACACTCTTTGGTCCACTCAAAATTTTGTCTTGGAAGTTCCACTATGGCTTTAATTTTTCTTTCATCTGTTGAAATTCCATTTCTGGAAACTATGTGACCTAACATTCTCCCTTGCCTCACAAAGACCACACATTTCTCTGGATTTAAACATACTCTGTATGTTCTACATTTTTTTAATATATTTTCCAGATCCTTCAAATGATCTTGTCTTTTTAATGAAAAAGTACAAAGATCATCCACATAGATTTCCATTATATTTCTAAGGAATTTTTTGAAGATGTGACACATCAATCTTTGAAAAGTTGTTGGGGCATTGGTTAAACCAAAGGGCATAACCCTAAAGGCATAGATTCCCCATTCTTTGGAAAAAGCAGTTTTATGTTGGTCTTCCAAAGCTATGGGTACCTGATTGTATCCTGAAAAACCATCCAAAAAACTATAGACCTCCTTACCTGCAACTCTTTCCAAAAGATGGTCTGTTATGGGTAATGTATAGCTATCCCTTATAGTTGCAGCATTAACTTTTTTCAAGTTAATACATACCCTGAGTTTGCCATTCTTTTTAGGTACCACCACTATAGGAGAGATCCACTCTGTATACTCAATCTCATAGATGAAATTGGCAGCCAGCAGCTTGTCAATTTCTTCCTTTATTTTAGCAAAGTATTTGTCATTTAATGTATAGTGTCTTTGTTTGCTAGGTTTTGCATCAGGAGTAATAGGAATCTTATGTTCACAAATGTTAGGATCAATTCCTTTCAAATCTTTGTAACTGTAAGCAAACACATCTCTATATGTTTTTGCCAAATTTCTCAATGCTTCCTCCTCTTGATTTGTCATGTCATCAGCCATTACAATATGTCTCTCTTCCCCTTCTTCTTGAGTGATCATCACCTTCTTAGTTTGTTCCTCATTGTCATATGCCTCCCCTTTTTTCTTTTCTCTTTTTGGTTTCATTTTTAGGAGTAGTCTGTCTTCTACTTCATAGGTCTTGAAATTTGAAGGTACATCAAACTGTTGATCTTTGTTTGTTATCTTTTTATTTTTGTCAACTTCTTGATCTTTTTCTATTTCCTTGTGTTTGTTTTTTTCTATATTTTCCTGAGATTTTGTCTTTTATAGTATCTATAGCTTCTACTTCTTCCAGATATTGTGTTTTCCCATTTTTTAATATTATTCCTTCCTCCTGGTCTTCCTTTGTTTTTGATACCTTTATCATTTGTATTCCTATGTGGAAGATATCATATCCTTCTTCATTTTGGAATTTTACCCCCACATACTCATCATTAGCTAGATCCATGGTGGTCAAAATCTGATTCCAACCATAAGGCTCAAATTCTTCATCTTTAAATTCTTGTGGTATGTAGCTTTCATCTTGTGATTTCCCTTCTCCTTGACAATCTCCTTTTCTTAACATCCTTTTTTTTTGTGTGTTTCCTTATCATATTACATTTCCAAATTGATGATTCCCTCTCATTCTAATCTTCACTCCCTGATTCTTCACTCAATTCTTGATTTGGATGTACTTTGAACTATTCCTGAGGGGACATATCACAATATTGACCATTTCTTAAATTCACCCTAGTTATCCTTCCTTTGCTTTGGAGATATAAGCAATCATTACCCCAATCTTGCACAATTTGCATTTGTCTCATAAATGGTCTTCCTAGGATAATTTTATATGAAGTGGATTGTGGGAATTCAACTATGGCAAAAGTATGCTCTATCTCTATTCCACATATTTCCGCAATCACCTTTTCCCATATTCCTAGGGGTTTTTCTATGTGTCCATCTGCAAGTTGTAACCTCATTTTAGTGGGTATTAACTCATTTTTTCCCCATTTCTCCCAAGTTTGTTTAGTCATGATAGCCACTCCTGATCCACTGTCTAGTATAGCCTTTGCATGATTTTTACCAAATTGTATTCTCAGAGTTGAGTTTCCCTCTTCCCCTTCACAATATCCTCCTATTTTATCAATAGGTATGTACAACAATTCTTCCAATTCTTGTTGTTGTGGTTCTTGGTTTTTGGACTTTGTTTCCCACTTTTTCATGTTGTGTTGTAAATGAGGATTCTGTTTTACTATTTCCTCCATTGTGGTGTGGTATAAAATTGTACAGTGTTTGTCTATATTGATTTGGAAGGTTATTTGTAAATTTTCTTCCTGATCAAGATGTTTTCTGGTTTCAGTTGCACTTGCTCCTTCAACTATTGTTTGATAATTGTCTGGTTCCCCCATTTTGAGTTGTGCTTCTTATATGATTTGTTTACATCTTTGCATCCTTTCATCTTCTAAATCTGGCATAGGATATGCCATCACATGATCTGTAGGATTTGGTCCATCTTGAATTCTTCCTTTGTATGCTCTTATCAGAGTCTCCATACTTTGTGAATTTTTTGTCTCTTCCTGAGTCTGTGTGTTTTGTGGTTGGCTATTGTTTGACTGTTCCATAGTTTCTTCTTCCAAATTTTTACCCATTCTCAATTTCCTTTCCCATCTTCCTTTTTGTTTGTTTTTCTTTTCTTTTGGAAATGGAATTTTCTTATGTTCCCGTGTATGAGTATCCTTTGTTGTTTCTTGTTGTTTAGCTTGTGCTCTTGTTATAGCATTTACAGTTACTTGATCATGGTCACTCAATTCTTCTTGCTCCATTATGTTAATTGTTTTTAATGGTATGTTACTAGATGTGTTCTGTTTTTTTTTAGGGTTTCTTGGACAATCCTTTATTAAGTGTTCTCTGCCACAATCCTTGCAATAGGCTCCTTCTATTCTTAGTGTAGGAGGTTGTGGGCAGTCTCTAATGAAATGTTCTCCCCCACATCTATAACAAGTTATCTTTTGACTCCCTTTGAATTGAGGTTTTTTATTGGACATGTAATTATTAGTTATATACATGAATGTGGCTGTGTCCATTTCAATTCTCCTATTTCCCAAATCTAGGGCTTGCAGTTCTGGTTCTCTCTGATCATATCCTTCCCATTCTTCCTGATATCCTTCATTCCAATGATAATCCTCTCTGTAAGATCATCTAAGTCTTCAGCTTTCTTCTTCTATTGGTGTGTATTTCACTGGTACTACATTTGTTGGTAAAGGTGGTTGTTGTCCAAGTACAGGTCTTGGTTGCTCAACAAATCCAGATTCTCTTTGTAAGTTGTATTGGTTCACATATTCTCTTTCTTTAATGGGTTGTTTATTGTAGAAGCATTCTTCTCTAGTATGATTTGTCCATTTTCTTTCTAATGTACAGTATTTGAGTGTTTTTCTATCTTGCAAATGTTGTGGTTTTTATAAGGACATTGTTGAACCAAATGATTTTCTCCACAGTTATAGCATTTCTTATTTGTTGCAATCCTGGTGTTTATCAAATTTGTCTTGGTGCTGACTTCTAGGGCTTTAGCAATGGCTTGTGCTAATTCTTATGCTAGTGGGATTTTATCTTCATTTGTTCTAGGTTGATCAAATGCTAATAGATCTTGTCCTCTGTTATCCTCCAAATCTATTCCCTCTTTCACACATGCTCGTAGGTTAGGACATCTCCTATAATACACCAAGGTTCTTAATTTTTCACTTCTCAGTCCTTCTATGAATAGAGATACTTGTCTTGCCATGGATGGTACCTCCTCTCTGGGACATCTATCAATGTATTGCTTGAATCTCCTAGCTGCCTCTCTGACATTTTCATCTTTTTGCTGTTTAAAGCTATGTATCAAGGTAGTTGTGCTATGTTTAATTCCAGTTTTTGAGAATTTCCCTATGAAGGCTTCAAGGAAAGATTCAATATCTAGATACATTTCCTTTCTCAAGGGAATGAACCAAGATAGTGCAGGTCCAGTTAGGGTTAGACCAAATGCTTCAAATTGTACTTTGTAATCCTCTACTTCTTCTGCCCTAATTAATTGTCTCAATTCTGCAGCATGGGCATGAGGATCAAAATATCCTCCATATTGATTCTTCATGCATTTAGCTACTTGATAGGGCCTAAGCATTCTTCCCTGATTTTTCCACTGATGTCTCCTTTTGAATGGAAAATCATTCATTCCTTCTACTTCTCTTTCAAAAGGATTTGGGGAAGTGTGTACTCTCCTACCTTGTTGTTGTTCAATATTAATGTGAGTTTCGTTTTGTCTTGACAAGTCTAGTTGCCCTAGGTTTTGTTCCCAAGGTCTCTTGTCTGCACATTGCCCTAAATCATTAGAGTTTTCTGGATCCTGTGAGAAGATGTATACACATCCCTATCTATCCTCATATCTGCCATCCTTAAATTGTGCCACTGGTGTTATATTTAAAGGAACTTCTAAGTTTCTCAACCTAATGAGAAACTTATGCATCCCATCCTGATACAAATAGGTTCCAAACCTATTTGTATACATATATTTGAGAATATTTATATAATCACTAGTTTCAGAGGATTCATTGGTTTCATTTAGGTTTTCCATGTTATTTTCCAGCCCTAAATCTTTTTCTTGTAAATCTCTTATTACTGGCTCTATCTCCTTTCTTTTTAACTCTTGTTTATCAGGTGTGAACAATTTATTACCAAATCTCAGAATCATCCAACTAATTCACGATTCTGTGAAGAGAATCGTGTTTTCCACGATCTTCTGAATGGAATCGTGTTTTTTATGATCTTTAGAGAATTCTAGATTTTCTCACGATTCTGTGAAAGAGATTTGTCTTTTTCACGATTCTGAAATTAGAATCGTCTTTCTCATGATTCTGAGAATAGAATCGTGTTTTTCACGATTTTGTGGATAAAATCATGTTTTTCACGATTCTGTGGATGAAATCGTGTTTTCCACGATTCTGTGGATAGAATCGTGTTTTTCAGGATTCTGTGGATAGAATCATGTTTTTCACGATTCTGTGGATGAAATCGTGTTTTCCATGATTATGTGGATAGAATCGTGTTTTTCATGATTCTGTGGATAGAATCGTGTTTTTCACGATTCTGTGGATGAAATCGTGTTTTCCATGATTCTGTGGGTAGAATCGTGTTTTCCACGATTCTGTGGATAGAATCGTGTTTCTCACGATTGTGTGAAGACAATCGTGATTTCCACGATCGTGTGAAGGAAGTCGTGATTTTCACGATTTTGTGAATACAATCGTGATTTCCACGATCCTGTGAAGGAAGTCATGATTTTCACGATTTTGTGAAGACAATCGTGATTTCCACGATCTTGTGAAGACAATCGTGATTTCCACGATCCTGTGAAGGAAGTCGTGATTTTCACCATTTTGTTAATAGAATCGTGTTTACCATGATTCTGTGAATAGAATCGCGTTTTTCACGATTTTGTTCCCAGACAATCATGATTGCTTACAATCGTTAAAAACACAATTTTCTTATGAAAATCGTATTCTGGGAATCACGATTTTTTGTTTGATTAGTGAATCACGATTTTGTGTTTGATTACAGAATTGCAATTCTGAGAAAATTTTTGTAAATTTTTTGGTTTTTGATTTCCTGATATCTTTTTACTCTAATGGTAGCACGTTAGCAAAATAATGGCATGCAATAAAAGACTTTTGTCAAAACTATGATTTTTTTTCCCAAAATTTCAAAGAAAATAGAAAGTCGTGATTCCGTGTTTTTTTACAAATTTCTGTGTTTTTTTGTGCCTTTATCAAAAGATTTAACTTGAAATCTTGCAAAATTGTTGTAAGCAAATTGCCTTCCTTCCTGATCAAAAAAATGTCCAAAAGCTTTGTAATTGCAGAAAAGCGCGATTCTGTTAGCTCCTCTCACTCACTCTTTCTCACAAATGAATTTTTTTCTGTGATTTCAGGCTTTTATAGTCTTCAGACAATCGCGATTGTGTGTGTTTTTTACAGAATTTTAAGTTTTCACTGTATGTTTCTTGTCCCTTAGCAATTTTGTGGTTTTTAATTCACAAATCTTATCCTTCCCAACAAAATTTGCTCTCTTTATTCTACTAGTGAAAATCGCGATTCTGTACCCAATTCTCCAATCTACTCATTTGATGCTCAATTCTTACTGAAATTTTGAAGTTTTGATTTCTTTTACTCATGCAACTTATGAAACCTCTTAAAATCACTTACCTCTGAACCCAATAGTGCAACTAAGTAAAATTCTTTATCTTACTGAAAATCGCGATCCTGTGAAGAGAATCGTGTTTTTCTCTGAACTACCAGCTTTTGCACCTTTTGACTTTTCTTTCCACCTCGACTTCTTCAATGTTCTTTGTTGATGTATGAAACACCACAAGAAATGAATTAATGTGACACTAGAACACCTCTATGGTCACCATTAACTCATTGCCACTCCAAACTTTGAGAAATGATAGCCTAAAGTGAGAACTTTGCTTCTACAGAAATTCCTAGTCATCGAAATGACATACCTTCAGTATTTTGCTAATTTCTCCTAGCTCAAGTATGATTTCTCCATGAAATTTTATAGGCTGAAACACGAAGAGTAGAGCTTTCCAACAAGCTATCATATGCATCAAACGGATCTCTAGAACTCAAGTTATGGCTCTCACAAGATGACCCTATATGACCTTCCAAAACTAGAAATTTTACCTGTTTTAGTAAGAGCGCCTGTTTAAAATTAGAATTCGATGCCTAGCATCGACTTGCAACGAGAATTCGATGCCGGGCATCGAGTTGGGATGTTTTTGGCCACTTTTCAGCAGGGATTCGATGCCGGGCATCGACTTCCCGCATAAAGTCTTGATCTTTTGGACACCAAAACTATAGGTGATTTCATGCACACTTACAATATGACTTATCAACTGGAATTCGATGCCAGGCATCGAGTTGCTCCAACAACATCATCTTTTCAAGAAGATTTGGCAGTAGATAAAAATCAGATATGAAGATAAGGACTTATCAAGTGAGATTCGATGCCACGCATCGACTTGCTTGGAAAACTTCAACCTTTCAAATCATTACACAGAAGACAAACACTGGAGATGGAGGAAGAAGACTTATACACAGAACTTTAACTAGTTCTTGTCATAACTATGAAAACTCAGAAGCTTACAAGTGCTTTCTCGCTCAGAGAAGCCTGACTATACTCAGTCATACAAAAATGAGTTCTTCTCACTTTCTCATTGTCTTCCTCCTTCTTCTTCTCTCTCACTGCGTCAGTTGATACAAACTAACTTATATAGATTTTCGTATTCTCGTGATTTTAAAAAACTTCTAGAACTAAAGTGAACTAACTTTACAAATATGATACACTTGTGAATTTGTCCCTTCACATAGGCATGGGGTTTTCTTGCTAAGATTTGACCTTCAAATATATGTCCAATTAGTGAGTGTTTCTCCAACAGCTCCCCCTCAATCACTAATTGACATTCCCTGTTTCTTCATATCATCTTCTTTTCTTTTACTCCTGCCATGCTTTTGAATCTGCTGGTCTTCACACCATCCAAGCTCTTTGTCATTATGTCTGCTAACTGATCTTTAGTAGAAATGTACTCCACTTCAATCTCCTTCTCCATTACCTTTTCTCTGAGAAAATGATACTGTATCTCTATGTGCTTTGTCCTTGCATGAAATACTGGATTTGCTGCAAGATAAAGTGAACTCATATTATCTCCATGTATTGTAGGTGTACCTTGATCAATGCCTAAGCTCTTGAACAATGTCTGCATCCATATGACTTCCTTAGCTGCTTCCACAAGTCCTTTGTACTCTGCTTCAGTTGATGATAATGCTACTGTATGTTGTTTCTTTGAACACCAACTTACAAGCTTATCACCAATATATATCATGTAACCATGAGTTGATCTTCTGTCATCTTGATTACCTGCCCAATCTGAATCACTATAGGCTCTCAACTTCAAATCTGATGTAAAAGGATAATATAATCCTTCCTTTATAGTTCCTTTGATATATCTGAGAACTCTTTGACCTGCAATCCAATGTGGGTCCTTTGGACAATGCATGAATTGTGACAAAACTCCCACTGCATAACTAAGATCAGGTCTTGTTAGTGTAGCATAAATCAAACTACCCACAAGAGATTGATACTTCCTCATATCTTTGTAGTCTGCACCATCATATTTACTGAGCTTGTGATTAACTTCAAGTGGAGTTGAAGCTTCTCTGCAATTTTCCATATCAAACTTCTTCAACAAGTTCAGAAGATACCTTTCTTGTGACACATATATGCCATGATCTGTATAAGTAACTTCCATCCCAAGAAAGTATGATAACTTTCCTAGGTCACTGATCTTGAATTCTTTTTCAAGCAATCTCTTTACCTCCTTGATTCCTTCATCTGAAGTACCTGTGATTATAATGTCATCTACATAAATACAAATGTAGATTGTACCTTCCTCTATTCTTCTGATAAGTAGACTTGGGTCTGCTTTTGAACTTTGATATCCAAGATCATTGAGATACTTCACCAGTCTATAGTTCCAAGCTCTTGGAGCTTGCTTCAATCCATACAATGCTCTTCTCAACCTGCAAACAAAATTTGGATACCTGGAATCTATAAACCCTTGAGGTTGTTCCATGTATACCTCATCTGATATGTATCCATTCAAGAATGCATTTTTTATATCCAATTGACTTAGAGTCCATCCTTTTGAAGCTGCAATAGCAATGATTGTCCATATAGTTGACATCTTAGCTACGGGACTGAATGTCTCATCATAATCTATGCCATAGGTCTGGGCATAGCCTTTCACCACCAATCTAGCTTTGTATCTGGCTATACTTCCATCTGCAAGCTTCTTCACTTTATAAACCCATTTATTTCCAATTACTTTCTTACCATTTGGTTTAGGAACAAGTTCCCATGTCTTGTTCTCCTCCAGTGCATTGAACTCTTCCTTCATCGCTTCTTCCCATTGCTTCTTACCTTTAGCTTCATCATAGTTCTGAGGTTCTTCATCATCTTTGACCATATATGCATAGTTCTTCTGAGTTATGTAAGAAGTATCATAAGAATACCTTTCTGGTTGTCTTCTAGTCCTGCTTGACCTTCTTGGTTCACATTCTTCATAAGTGTCTGGATACACTTCTTCATCAAATATAGGAGCTTCTTCATTTCTTCTTGTTAATCCACTTGTGGATGTACTTGCTTGCATATAGTCTTCATCTCTATTTACCTGCACAATTGATTTTCCTTTCTCACATCTTCTTACCTCTTCTTTAAATTCTTCAGCTGTATGACTTTGATCTGCATACCAACTTTTCTGTTCATCAAATGTAACATCTCTAGAAACAATAAATTGTTTGGTTAGAGGATTCCACAATCTGTAACCCATCTGCTTTTCATCATAACCAATGAACACATATTTTTCTGCCTTTGGTTCAAGTTTATGCCTAAGCTGTGATGGCACATAAGCATATGCAATTGATCCAAACACTCTACAATGATCTAGTGTTGGTTTCTTACCCCACCAAGCTTCATATGGAGTCATTCCATTCAGAGCTGCACATGGTAATCTATTCACAAGATATGTAGCTGTATTTACAGCCTCAGCCCAAAGATAATTTGGACAGTGCTTCTCCTTTAGCATAGCTCTAGCAAACTCAACCAAACTCTTGTTCCTTCTTTCTGCTACACCATTTTGTTGTGGTGTATACCTGCAAGTTATTTCTCTCTTAATACCTGCATTCCAAAGATAATCATTGAACTCTTGGGAGAAATATTCTCCCCCTCCATCAGACCTCAGTCTCTTAAGCTTTTGACCTGTGACTCTCTCTGCATATGCATGAAAATGCTTGAAAGCTCCAAACACTTCTGATCTTTCCTTCAAAACATATAATGTTATCCATCTTGTAGCATCATCAATGAAAAGAACATAGTACCTTGAGCCACTGATAGATCCTTCTTTTGTTGGTCCCCATACATCTGTATGAATAAGCTCTAGTAATCCATCATGTTTGAATCCTTTCTTCTGAAATGGTAACCTGTGTGCTTTACCCATTTGACATGCTTCACATTTATAAACCATATGTTGACTTTGCACATTTGGTAATCCTAGTACAGACTGATTAGCAACCATAGCTTTAATTCCTCTTTCATTAAAGTGACCTAATCTCTTATGCCAGAGATCAAGTTCTGTAATCACTCCTTCACCATGTGTGAGCAAAGCTTGACCAATGTTCCCTTGCACTCTTAAAGTAAAGAGTCTACCTTCTTTCTTACCAGAGACAATCTGATTATACCCATTCTCTGGATCTTCAACAAATACTCCTTCATTTGTAAACCTGACTTGAAAACCTTTTTCAACTATCTGTCCCACACTAATCAAGTTTTTAGGTATTGTGGGAACATACAAAACATTGGTTAGCAAATCTGCTCCACTCTTGCATTTCACCTTTCCAATTGAATGTACACTATGTCTGGTATTATCACCTGTTTGAACTGTGTGACTAGAAATGCCTTTTTCCAATTTTGACATCAATTCTATGTTTCCTGACAAATGATTAGAACATCCAGAGTCAATGTAAAATACCTTTAGATCTTCTTTATCTGATGTGTTGATTGAGTTCATCATTAATGATGTATGACTTTCATTCTGTGTGTCATTTGCATAGTTGTAGTAGGTGGTGTTGTAGGATTGATTCTGTCCCCAACTTCTTCCTCCACCTCTACCATAGCCTCCTCTTTGACTTTGTCTACCTCTTTGGAAATTACTTTGATATCTTCCACCTCGGCCTCTGCTATTGTTGTTTTGATTCTGGTTTGATCCTTGTTGGTTGTGCCAACAGTCATGAGCCAAATGATTACTCAATCCACAGATCCAACAAGCCTTTTTGTTGTTATTTTGATTACCTCTTCCTCTTCCAAAACCTCTTGCTCTTCCTCTGCCAGTGCCTTTACCTCTTGCATAATAAGTTTGAGAACTAGACTCCTCTTCATCCTTTGCTTTACCTTTATCTCCTTTCTTCTTGTTCTTCATGTACATTGCAGAACTTTGTCCTTTATCTCCATCTCCCTTCAAGTCTTGCTCATATGTGAGCATCAAACCAAGCAACTGGTTCAAATCAGGAACATAATGATTTAATGAAAGTTCTGTTGATAAGACAAAAGGTTTCCACCTTTCATCCCCTCTCAAACCTGCAAGTAGTTGAGCAATCAATCTGTGATCTTCAACATCTTCATCTATGGATCCAAGACTATCTGCAAGATCCTTCATCTTAGTGACATAATCACTAATGGTTTGACTTGGCTTCTTCTTGAATGTTGTAAACTCTGACCATAGACTTGCTTTCCGTGCTTTAGTAGTACTTTGGAAATGATACTCCAATGCATTCCATATATATTCAGATGATTCCAATCCTCTGATGTGTGGTAGCAAATGATCAGAGATTGTATTGTAGATGTATGCTTTTGCACTTGCATCCTTCTTCTGCCAATGCTTTAAAGCATCAAGTTCCTCTTTCTTTGGTCGGCTTTCATCTTCAAATACTGGCTTCTCTTCTTCACCTGTTACATATACCATGAGATCCTTACTCATAAGTAAGGCTTCCATTCTCATTACCCATGCGGGGTAATTATCTCTGTCCAGTTTGTCAATGGAGATATGATCTGCCATAGTTCTTTCCTTCTGCTGCAACCTGTGAGCTTAAAGGATAAAGGATAATACCTTTTGAAGTTCTTTGTGTATGAGGATACTTTTGAAGTAACCTTTTGATGCCTTGTGTCTTCAAATGCTTCACCTTTCAAACTTTAATGGAAAACATTACAAAACTTCTCGTACCTTTGTCGTCTTCTGCTCTCGAGAATCTTTCTGCTCTGATACCACTTGTTGATGTATGAAACACCACAAGAAATGAATTAATGTGACACTAGAACACCTCTATGGTCACCATTAACTCATTGCCACTTCAAAATTTGAGAAATGATAGCCTAAAGTGAGAACTTTGCTTCTACAGAAATTCCTAGTCACCGAAATGACATACCTTCAGTATTTTGCTAATTTCTCCTAGCTCAAGTATGATTTCTCCATGAAATTTTATAGGCTGAAACACGAAGAGTAGAGCTTTCCAACAAGCTATCATATGCATCAAACGGATCTCTAGAACTCAAGTTATGGCTCTCACAAGATGACCTTGTATGACCTTCCAAAACTGGAAATTTTACCTGTTTTAGTAAGAGCGCCTGTTTAAAATTAGAATTCGATGCCTAGCATCGACTTGCAACGAGAATTCGATGCCGGGCATCGACTTGGGATGTTTTTGGCCACTTTTCAGTAGGGATTCGATGCCGGGCATCGACTTCCCGCATAAAGTCTTGATCTTTTGGACACCAAAACTATAGGTGATTTCATGCACACTTACAATATGACTTATCAACTGGAATTCGATGCCAGGCATCGAGTTGCTCCAACAACATCATCTTTTCAAGAAGATTTGGTAGTAGATAAAAATCAGATATGAAGATAAGGACTTATCAAGTGAGATTCGATGCCACGCATCGACTTGCTTGGAAAACTTCAACCTTTCAAATCATTACACAGAAGACAAACACTGGAGATGGAGGAAGAAGACTTATACACAGAACTTTAACTAGTTCTTGTCATAACTATGAAAACTCAGAAGCTTACAAGTGCTTTCTCGCTCAGAGAAGCCCGACTATACTCAGTCATACAAAAATGAGTTCTTCTCACTTTCTCATTGTCTTCCTCCTTCTTCTTCTCTCTCACTGCGTCAGTTGATACAAACTAACTTATATAGATTTTCGTATTCTCGTGATTTTAAAAAACTTCTAGAACTAAAGTGAACTAACTTTACAAATATGATACACTTGTGAATTTGTCCCTTCACATAGGCATGGGGTTTTCTTGCTAAGATTTGACCTTCAAATATATGTCCAATTAGTGAGTGTTTCTCCAACATTCTTCACCAACTCCAGATCACTTGTCACCTGCAATTATGCACCATCAAACCCATTCAAAGAGATTTTTGAAAAATCTAAGCAACAATTTTACTCTAAACACACGTTTTTTTTATTTTCTTTCAATTTCCAGATTTTTCTTTCACTTTTCCCTTTCCTCTTTCAAACAACAATCCTCGTGTCCAACTCTCTAAGAAAAAAGAAATTTGTTTGAGTTTTTAATGAATTTTATGAATTTTTTTTTTTTTTTTTTGCTCTAAATCAAGGTAAACACTTCACTTAAGGTTTTTTTGTTTCAAAATCCATTGATCTTTTGTTTCATGATTTGTTATAATCTTCTATGCTTACAATCTAATCAGTTTGGAAGTAGAGCTTTCCAAGAAAATTTGTGCTAAGAAGTACAAGTATCAATTCATGCAAAGATAAACTCAATTACCTTTTTTTTTCAAGAGCCAAACAGATTTTTTCAAGATTATTATCCTAAATGGATCAATCTATTTGCACATAGCTACTTTACTTGACTTTCCTCATTACAATTATGTGATCTTTTCCAAGATTAACAAATTTGCTTGGTACTTAGTCAGAAAGCACTCTACATATGCAAAGATAGCCACATTTTACCTTTCCTCTAACAATCTTGATTCAATTTTTTTCCTCACATCTGCACTTTACTCTTAAAAGGAATGAGCAACTATCAATTTGCAAGAATTTCACAACTTCTTTAATCCCAAAAGGTTAACTCATGCTTTCGTTTCCCAAAAGACAAGCAAAGAAACCTACTTTTTCATTTTTCTTTCTTGATTATAGAGTAGTACCTTTTCAATGTGTTCAAAAACCATCAACAATGGAAGATCCAGCAAGGTCCAAAACTTCAATGAAGCTTTTGCTTTGTTCCCCAACAACGGTGCCAAAAAATATTTGTTGTTACTCTTTGGAGTTGTCCTCTCCAATCATTTTAGCATAAAGGATCAACTACACATGTTTAAATTGTCAATTCGGGAAGTATGCAAAGACCACATCCCCTTCTAGTTAATGGAATCCAAGAACAAGAGTTAAATGACTGTTTTTCAGAGAAATTATGAAGAAGGAGAGAAATATCTAGGGTTTTGATTATCTTGAGCTGTACAACAGCATTTTCAATGATCTTTGTGCCTAAAGTGTGCCATTTTCAGAGCAGAACACAATTATGAAGTCAAATCTTAAAAACAATGCATGTATCACACAAACGAGACAATCGCGGTTCTGTGAAAATTGAGAATTTCCATTTCCAGCTTTGTTCTTTTGCACTTTCTCACACGAATCACCTTTCTTCATAAACATTACTCAGAAATACACAACTGAAGCTCACAAGTTCCATGGATTTCACAATGAATAGACTCAACAAATCAAAAGAAAGTAAATGAAAGAGAGAAACACGATTTTTTGCAGGAGAGCTCTTCACATTAATTGGATAGCAAAAATAATACAACCAACCCTCTCAAAATAGAGGAAATTATCTTTTATACATTTTCAAGTGTCCTCTTTCACACTTGAATTTTGGTCCTTCTTCCTTCTAATCTAAAAATATGCTATCAAAGAGCTTCCAAAAATTCTAGAAAAAATACATATGATTCTAATTTACATGAGGAAGACTCTTCCTCATTTTTACATCATTTGTATAAATATTTCTACAAGTTTTTGATATTTTTCAAATAATTTCCCTTCAAAAAATACTTCTTCTAACAACATCCTATGGCATAGTTGGATGCATCCACATGTACATGGAATGGCTTGCTCCAATCTGGGGTTATCAATATAGGTGCTGAGCACAAACATCGTTTAAGTTCAGTGAATGAATTCTTACACTCATATGTCCATTCAAACTTGGTTAAAAGAGAGTACAAAGGCTTGGCTATGATTGCATACATGTGTATGAATCGTCTGTAATAACCACAATTGTTGATATATTTAGGTAGTGATGTGTGTGAACACACTAGGACCGCCGAGGCACTTTTTTCCCTCTTTAGGAGGTTTTTTCCCCCCGGCTTGTATATATGCCTATTGCCTTAATGGGCTACTTATCTTTGTACATTCTCTAGTAATACATTCAGTATTGTGTGTTTGTGCTCCAAGCTTCTTCTTCTTCCTTGTGTTGTTCGCGTGCTTCCACAGACGTCTAACTCCAACAATTGGTATCAGAGCAGGTCGTCGCTTCATCTAGGGTGCCGTCGACAATCCTTCGTTTGCAGTCTTAGAATCGCACGAATTTTGGTGAGCATACTCTATGTGTTTTCGAGATCAAAACAGCTTTGTTGTGTGGTGCCGAAATCGCGATCTGAGCTCATTTCGGCCTCCGAACGCACTATCGTAGCACTTGTGCAGGCCATTTTGTCTTTTTGTGCCAAAGGTATATACCAGTTTCTATTCGCTAGTTTAAGCATCTCAAAGTCTACTACAGGTCTAGCAGAATTCGTTTGGGTAGTTCTGTTCAACTTTTTGAGATACAGTCAATTTTTTGCATCAAGGTATTTTATTCACTGGCCATGGATGAAAGCAGTGATGTATTCCGTATGTTGGCTGTTGAGGATAAGTTGGATGGTACCAACTACCCATTATGGGCTTATATGATGCGACATGTATTGGTTGCAAAAGGATTGTGGAACATTGTGCAGGGTGTTGAAAGACGTCCTGTTACACCTGTAACGACAAGTACTGCAAATACAGGTGCTAGAGCTGATGAAGATGGTGTCGAAGATGATATTCCGCAGATTCCTCTTCGTGCTGTTGTTTCTGCTGCACCTACTGTAGAGCAGATTCGTTGGGATGGCAGAGATGCCCAGGCACATGCATTGATAGCTTTGTCTATCAAACATGCCATTATTCCTCACATTCGCTCTTGCAGAACAGCTAAGGATGCTTGGGATACACTTACCACATTGTACCAAGTTAGGAATGAGGCTCGTGTTGCTTACCTCCGAAAACAGTTGGAGAGTGAGCACATGAATGAAGGTGATTCTATGGACAGTTTCCTAACAAAGATCAAAGACTTGAAGGAACAGTTGATTTCTGTTGATGAGGTTTTACCAGATAGCTCACTTGTGCAGACCGTTCTGAATGGTCTTCCTGACTCATATCAGAGTTTTGCTTCTACTCATTGGTTGATGATGAAAGGCGATCTGAATGCCTTATCATTTGAGGAGTTAGTCTCTATTCTGTTGCACGAAGATAAGTCCAGGCAAAACAGGTCCATTATGCGAGTTGCAGATCAAGCTTTCTTGGCTAGTCAGAAGGGCAAAGGAAAATGGAGCTCTTCAAGTAGTAAGCAGAAATCTGCTAATTCTGCATATTCGAAGAAGGAAGATAAAGATGAGAAGAAATCAGAAAAGCAGAAATTGTTTTGTAAGTACTGTAAAGGGAATGATCATATCATAAAGAACTATCCAAAACTGGCTGCTAAAGAGGCAAAGAAGAAAGAGGCTAGAATGGTTGTTGCAAAGGCCTCTACACCAAAAATAGAGTCTGCAAATCTTGTGCAGGAAGAAGAATGGGCGTTTACTACTGTCTGCAGTTTTGACCCATCTTCTCATGAGCAGTGCATGTCTGCAGTAGACTCAAATGTTTGGTATTTTGACAGTGGAGCAACCAAACATATTACCTCGTAGCACAATTTCTTCTCTTCACTCGAGCCTGCTCCTATAGGGAATACTATTACATGCGCCAACAACTCCTCTTATCCTGTTATGGGAGTTGGTAAGATCATTTTGACTACTGTTGATGGTAGTTCTTTCACTTTGTCAGTTGATTTATTTGTGCCGGGGATCAAAAAGACTTTGTTATCAGTTTCTGCATTAGCCAAGATTGGCATGGTTGTGAAATTTGTTGATGATAGGTGTACAGTTCATGATCTGTCAAATGGTGATGTGATTACTGCTTTTGCCATTTTATGTCGTGGGCTGTATAAGCTCATAGACTATGAAAGATCTGAAAATGATTTGGCATGTGCAGTAAATGATTCTCAGGCTATGTCAAATGCAAAGCTTTGGCATGCACGCTTTAGTCATCTGAATTTTGCTAGTTTGCTATGCCTGCAGAAAACTGAAATGGTGTCCTCTTTGCCCAAACTTGAGGCACCTGGAAAACATGTTTGTGAAGGCTGTATTTTGGGCAAAATGCAGCATTCCTCCTTTCCAAAAGATGGTTCAATTCGGGTTACATAGAAATTGCAGCTTGTCCATAGTGATGTCTGTGGTTCTATGCAGACACCCTCTTTTGGAAATTACATTTACTTCGTGACTTTCATTGATGATTTTTCTAGGCATGCATGGGTATATCCACTCAAAGCAAAGTCCAAAGTGTTCATGTGCTTTAAACAGTTTTTGGTTTTGGCTGAAAATCTATCAGCATGTAAAATGGGCACCCTCCGTTCTGATCGAGGGGAGGAATATATGTCTTCTGATTTTAATGCATTTCTAGCTAAACCTGGGATAAAACACTAGTGTACAGTGCCATATACACCTCAATAGAATGGAGTTGCTGAACGGAAGAACAGGTCTCTCATGGAGATGGCGAGGTGTATGGTCATGAGTCAGGCTTTACCTCATAGTTTCTGGCTTGAAGTTGTCATGTGTGCAGCATATGTACTGAACAGGTGTCCCACTAAAGCACTGCAGTCTATCACGCCATATGAGGCTTGGCATGACTGCAAGCCATCTGTTGCTCATCTGCGTGTTTTTGGTTGTTTGGCATATGCACTAGTGCCTGAACAACATTGCAGAAAATTGGATGATAAGGCAGTAAAATGTATTTTTGTTGCGTACAGTTCTGAAAGTAAAGGCTATCGTCTGTATCATCCACAGACTAAACGCATTCTGGTTAGCCGTGATGTTGTCTTTGTGGAAGATGCTATTCATCCATTGCTTTCATGTACTAAGGAGACATCTGTTAGCTCTAAAGACATGTATGATACTTTGATGCCTCTTTTTACAGGTGGACAGTCTAGCGCTTGTCCTTTCGTTCAGGATCTCATAGTGCCTCCTTTGCATCAGATTGCTATGTTATGGCTGCGTCTAGTCTCTGTGATGAGAATGAGCCTGTTTCTTTTTATGAAGCATAGAATTCAGAAAATTGGATGGCTGCTATGCAATTTGAATTGATGCTATAATGAAGAATGGTACATGGTCTTTATGTGACTTGCCTCCTGGCAAGAAGGCCATTGGCACTAAGTGGGTATACAAGCTGAAGCGTAAACCTGATGGTACAGTTGACAGGTATAAGGCTAGGCTTGTTGCAAAGGGTTATGCGCAGGAAAGAGGCATTGATTTTGATGAGACTTTTGCACCTACATGCCGTATGACTACTGTTCGAAGCATTTCTACACTTGCAGCCCATCATGGTTGGAATGTACATCAGTTGGACATTAAAACAACATTTCTGAATGGTGACTTGCATGAAGAAGTGTATGTTTTTCAGCCCCGTGGCTTTGTGCAGAAAGGGCATGAAAACCAGGTGTGCAGATTAAAGAAGGCATTATATGGTTTAAAGCAAGCATCACGTGCTTGGTATGAGAAGATACATGCCTATCTGGTTGCACATGGTTTTGAGAACAGTCCAACTGAAAGCACCTTATATGTTAAGCGTGGTAATGATGTGCTTCTGATCATTGTTGTCTATGTTGACGACATGCTTCTCACTGGTCCTATTGAGAAGCATATTGCTGATTTCAAGGCTGATTTGCATGCCTCATTTGAAATGTCTGATTTGGGGCATTTGCATCACTATTTGGGCATTCAGTTTATGCAAGTTGATGGTGGAATGGCTTTGTGTCAAACAAAATATATTGACACATTATTGCAGCGTTTTGGCCTTAAAGACTGTAAGCCTATTGCCACTCCTATGGAGACAGGTTTACGATTGAGTCTTCATGATGCTGGAGATGCATTTGATGCTGTTCTCTATCAACAGGCTGTTGGATGCTTGATTTACTTATGCATTACTCAGCCAAATATTCAGTTTGTTGTCTCACAGATGAGCAGGTTTATGCATTGCCCAGGAGTCACACATTGGAAGGCGGTTAAGTGCATCTTTCGCTACTTGAGTGGTACTCGGCTACTTGGGTTGTTTTATCCCAAGGGGGGATCACTACCGCCATATTTGCATGCTTTTTCTGACTCAGATTGGGCTGGTTGCTATGACACTCGTGTGTCCACCAGTGGTTTTTGTTTCATGCTTGGTAGCTCATGTATATCTTGGTTGAGCAAGAAGCAGCCTACTGTGGCCACTTCTAGTTGTGAGGCTGAGTATAGGGCAGCTTTCACAATGACTGTTGAGTGTGTGTGGCTCAGACGCCTTATGGCTGATTTGGGTGTTGGCTAGTCTTTTGCCACCACCATCTTCACTGACAGTCAGAGCGCATTGGCAGTTGCGAGGAACCCTGTGTTCCATGCTCGGACTAAGCACATTGAGGTGCATTATCACTATGTCAGGGAGAGGTTCTCTGATGGGGAGATCAGCTTGGCATATGTGCCCACACAGGAGAAGTTTGAAGCTTTCCGCAAAGCTTTGGGCTTACTTCCTTTTGTGGAGTGATTTCAACATAGCTTGGCACTTCCTTATACATGAGTGCCAACTCCTTGTTCACTGCATCACTCCCAGGGGGGATTTGTTGATATATTTAGGTAGTGATGTGTGTGAACACACTAGGACACTTTTTTCCCTCTTTAGGAGGTTTTTTTCCCCAGCTTGTATATACACATATTGCCCTAATGGGCTACTTATCTTTATACATTCCCTAGTAATACATTCAGTATTGTGTGTTTGTGCTCCAAGATTCTTCTTCTTCCTTGTGCTGTTCACGTGCTTCCGCAGACTTCTAACTCCAACAACAATGACCCATAAATGCATGTACCTCTTTTACATTATTTGGCCTAGGTAGATCGGCAATTACTTTCACATTTTCTTCATCTGTAGAGATTCCATTCTTTGACACAATGTGTCCTAGAATTTTGCCTTGTCTGACCATGAAAACGCATTTTTCTGGGTTCAGACAAACCTGATATTCTCGGCATTTGTCAAATAATTGCCTTAGTTCTGGGATATGTGTCTACCTCATACTCGAATGTGCACATATGTCATTGACATAAACTTCCAAATTCTTGCGTAAGAATTCTTTAAAAACATGACACATAAGTCATTGGAAAGTAGCGGGTGCATTTGTGAGCCCAAATGGCATCATGCGAAATGCAAATATGCCCCATTCTATGGCAAAAACCGTCTTATGTTGATCTTTTGGAGCAATGGCCACTTGATTATAGCCTGAGAATCCATCAAGAAAGCTGTAAACTTCCTTGCCCACAACTCTTTCCAATAAATGTTCCGTGATAGGAAGAGGATAATTGTCTCTAATCGTGGTGGCATTAACTTTTTTAAGGTTAATACACACGTGCAATTTTCCATTCTTCTTGGGCACAACCATAATGGGGGATACCCATTCAATATGCTTAATTTCGTAAATGAATCCAGCTTCTATCAAACGATCTATTTCTTCTTTAATCTTAGCAGCGTAGTTATCATTGTACGTGTAGGGTTTCTGTTTCGTAGGCTTTGCATCTGGAGTCATAGGGATTCTATGGGAGCATATATCCGGGTCTACTCCTTTCAAGTCTTTGTAACCCCAAGCAAACACTCTATATTCTCGCAATAGGGCAACTAACTCTTCTTCTTCTTCATTCGTCAAATCATGCCCTATGTATGTACATTTTTCTTCTTCTTCTTCGATGGTGACTGATTTTTTTGGTTTTCTCTCGGTTATCATATACTTCTCCAACATCAACTTTTCTTTTAGGCATTTGTATAATGATTCTTCTATCTTCTATTTCATACTTCTTGAAGTTCTCCTGTACTTCCATGAGTGGTTCTTCTTCTTCTTCTATCTTCGGTGATTTCTTTCTCTTCTTTTGTTTGCGTTTTGTATCTTTTATGGATAGCTCAAGTTGTTCCGTTTGACTTTCCTTTTCTTCTTCAGGGTTTTTGGCTTCTACAAAATAAAGATATTCCTCTTCTGTTGAACAAAAGGGTTCCATGATAATGGATTCTAGGTCCTCGTCATCACTCTCATCCCGTTCTTGGATCACTTCCATGGATTTTTCTAGGATAAAGTCTTTCTCAATAAGTTCAATCATGAAAATGGAAATATCATACCCATCTTCATCACAATGAGGGGGTCCATTGTTGTTCGTTCATTGCTATGTCCATGGTGGCTAAGATTCTACCCAACCATGAGGCTCGAATTCCTCGTGTGGAAATACTATAGGTGCGTAAGCTCGGTCTTCAAGGGTTCATGGATGTTGTTCTGAACCTAAAGTTCTAGCTTCTAACTGTTCTTCCTCTTGTTTTGCTACTTTACACATCCATTGTCTTGGGGGTACATCTCGATGGGAATAGTCTTTAAGTTTGACTTTGGTATTCACTCCTAAATGTTGCAAGTACAAAGAATTAGTTCCCCAATCTTGTACAATTTGCAACTGATGTATGAATAGTCGTCCTAAAATCATCTCGTAAGCATGGTTTTTCCCAAAATCACAAATGGAAAAAGTATGCTCAAACTCTACACCACAAGTGGTGAGACAAATGCCTTCTATTAAGCCTAATGGTTTTTCTATATGTTCGTCAGCCATTTGTAGCTTCATCCTGGTAGTCTTAATGCTCGCTTACCCCAACATTTCCATAAAGCGGCTGTAGCGATGGCTACTTCGGCTCCTGAATCTAAGATGGCTTTGGTGGTGTAGCCCTGATGAGTTATTGGAAGATAAGTGTTACCTTCCTCTCCCTCGCTTACATCTCCAATTCTTTCTATGGGTATCTCTGGTACTTTCTTGTGTGATCCTATCTGCGAGTGAGTAGTGGCAAGCTCAGGGAATTGATTTGCTACATGCTTCCACAATTATGGCTTAACCTTCAACAATTCCTCTAGAGTGAGGTGACATTGTACTTTGGTGTTCTTGATCACTTCCGTGTTTCTAGGAATTACTGATTCTTCATTCCCCACCATTATCGTGGGTGCTCTCATGCTAATAGACTTGGCTTCCCATGGTCCTGTGAACTGAGGTAATTCTTGCAAAGAATTGATTCGAAATCTGTGTGCTCACTTTGTTGTTCTTCCTCTACCTCATCATAAATGGAGGGGATGTCTTGGGGAAATTGCTCTTGCAAGTCGTCTATTTCTTGAATAGGAGGATGGTTTCCTTGTTCTTTTCTCCACTTCTCTTCTTGGATTTCTCTTAAGAATTCATGTGAATACTTATGTATGGAAGACATGTTGTCTTCAACCTCTGTATTTGGTACTTGAGACAAGGATGGTGCATTCCTTTCTTGTGTCTCCGAAACAATAGGGTTCCTATGCTGATTCTTTTTCTTGTTGCTATCGACCAAGTATTCTAACCTCTCTAGTAATCCTTGAAATTGTAATTCTGGTTTTGCCATGTTATTCCAATTAAGATAACGAGAGGTTTCGAACATAGTTTGTGCTAGTTCTACCATCTTCATGCAAAGTTTAGTTCTCTCAATTTCTAAATCTGCTCGAGGGTAGTTCTTACTCATTTCAGCTATCTGGGGTCCTTCCTTTAATCTAGCCTGATATGCACGAAACATCATGTCTAGGTTTTCTGGTATGGGTTCTACTAGAACTGATCCTGATTTCTAAGCTAGGTTCTCTTGATTAGATTCTTGCAAAGTCAATTTTAAGATTTTGGCTGTGGATTCCTTGAAACTTCCTTCCAACTCAGTTATCTTTTTACCCCACTTTCTCTTAATTCTTTCTCTGGAATCTTTCCAAGATTTCTTCTTTTTATTACTAGACTCTCCAACTTCACTAGTTCCAGCTATTTTCTCAGGATTAGGCTATTGATTCTATAAGAGCGCTTGAGCTCTTGTTATAGCTTGGATAGGCACGTATGTAGGGTTGATCCATCTGCGTTGTGTATAATACCTATCACATTGATGGGTGTTACTTTTGAAGCATTAGCAGGGTTCTTGGGACAATTTTTTATGACATGCTCTTTACCACACTCAATGCAAAAACCTTGTATGTTATAGTATTGTGATTGTCCTGCTATTGGAGGATGTGGGAAATTCTTTATGAAATGATATCCTTGGCACCTAAAGCATGGCCCGCTAGGGCCCTATGGTCTTTGTTGTCTTAACTGGGGCCGTGGATTAGGGTTTGTGTACATCACATTAGCATAATCAGGCTCCCAACTGGGTTCCAATGGTGGATTATTGTATTGATATGTTTCCATAGGTTCTGGTGACTCCGTGTAATATGTAGGTGGACTATCTACATGAGTAGAGTTTAAACTGTTAGAATTAGGATCACTTTCTGTGATCAAGGGTGAAGTAGGCAGTAATGCCCTATTGAGGTTCTCTTCTGCAGCAATGTATTTGACTGAGATGACATTAGCTGGTGGGGGTGGCTGCTGAGCTAAAACATTTTGAGATCTCCGTTGAGCCTGATAAGATAGTTTTGAGGAGGCCTATGGTAATGAGGTTGAGCATTGTATTGACCTTGATACCTCCATGGTTGAGGGTATGCTTGCGGGTAGTTATGTCGTACTACTTGTTTGTTGTATGGGCAATCTTGAGCTGTGTGATTCGTGTATCGTCTCTCAATTGTACAATACTGGCCACTAGGGTTGGCTTGTGGTTATGTTGCATTGGGACACACATTCGCCATATGATCACCACCACAGGTGTAACAACGCTTGTTTGTTGTCAACCTAGGCATCTGTTTACTAGAAACTCCTAGTTTCTGGGCCACTTTTTTTGCCAGGTCTTCTATCGAACTAGAAAGTTTTGAGGATGCTAGAGATGAACAATCTGAGTCCTTATAGACTTTTGAGAGTTCCAACTCGTCTCCAAGGTTGTCCTCGATGTCTATACAAATTCTCACACATTGCTCTAACGTTCTGGGTTCCTTCAAGTATACATAGGAGCATATCTTAGAGATCAAGAGGCCGTCTAAAAACAATGACACTTGCTTGGCCTGTGAGGGTAACTCTTGCATTGGGCATCTCTCCACATATTGTCTAAATCTACGTCCTGCTAGTCTAACTGTTTCCTGAGGGGTCTGTTTGAAACTATGAATCAATGAAGATGTATCATGTTTGATTCCACTTTTAGAGAATTCCGTGATGAATGATTCTAATAAGTGATGGATATCTCTAAATTGCCTCTGTTGCAATGGTTGGAACCAAGTTGAAGCCATGTTCTTTAATGTTAGTCCAAATGCATTATATTGCGTAAACATGTCTTCTACTTGATCTGCGCTTAGCACTTGCTTAAACTCCGCAACATGATCATAGGGATCTCCTGTCCCATCAAAGTAGTTTTTCATTGACTTTACTAACTGAGTGGGTCTTAATATCCTGGGGTGCTCACGTGGTCTAGGTAGAGGAAAATCATCTCTACCACCTGGTATTCTAGGTTCCCTTTGTCTTTCCACTCTATCGGTGTCCATGGTGGTTTGATTTCGCCCTATAGGATGAGTGAAACTTACTTCTGGTCTCTCTTTGTTCTCTCTTTGAGTACCATGGGCTGAGGATGTTCTAGCACCCTGATGGCTCATGTTTACATTAGTTCTTGATAGGGGGAAGACTAAATCACCTCTCCATGTGTAGGTATTTCTTGCATGATCTGGTACTACAAATATTCGTTCTGAAGTATCATCTAGGTATACAACCTTTCCATGAGTATCTGGGTCCTTAAATTCATAGATCATGATGGAGCCTACCTCACTAGGTTGTTCCATTCTGTACCTCCAAAATGCTTCGTCAATTTGCTTATTTAAAAACAACTCTATGCTTCTATAATCCTGAGGGATCCATTTTAGGATTAGTACTCTTGTCAGTACAGATTTCCCTCTAGGTGTCCTAGGTTCTTCTCCTAATGGTTCTTTTCCTTGGGTTTTTGCTTCCGTATCTGGTTGAACTACACCAGACTCATTGTTATGATTTGGCTCAGTACCTATGATGTACATTGTTCCTTCTTTTTCTATGTATGCGTCTCTCTCGAATTTCATCACTGGACGTTCCAATCCAGTGGGTTGATCAGGATTGTGGAGTTGCACTACTGATCTTCGCAAACCATCCTCATAGATGCGAGCACCTAAGTGGTTGGTGCGAACATATTCAACTTGAGTTCTGTAGGATCCTTCGGGTCTTTCCAAATATGCTATGTTTAACCTTCCATCTGGTCTTTCTGTGCTAAAAGCCATTTCCAATTCACTGGTATCTGAGACCAACTTGTAAGGATAACTATTCAATTGTTGAGCCCACGAACGTGCAGTGGTTCCTACACTTGCTTTTGATGATCTAAGGCTTCATCGGTCTGACTTACCTATATGCTTGCCCGATCTAAGATTCATGAATTTACTTCTTGGCACTCTCTAATAGTCAATGGTTCTTTGTTCTTTATTGCTTGTTTCTTTTTAATTCCTTTAAATTCTTGTCGTATCTTACTGTATGCGTTAGGAATCGACTTTTTGTGGTACTTTTGAGTTCTCGCTCCGTCAGAATTAAGCTCTTTCCTTTAGGTTTTTGTATTGCACACTTTTATCTTAGTCTTGGACTTGAAAAAATTAAGTCCCTTGGACTTGATGTGTTCTTATTGTCTTTAATCCACAATGCTACCGTTTAGCCTAACCTAATAATTGACTGAGGGGGTTGAGTATTCTTCCAACCTCAAGTCAGCTTCTTTGATTGCTCTAATGCCCAAGAAGTTGCACTTCCCAAGCCTTGCGTTCTTCACTGCCTTGCGTTGCTTGCCCTTGATAGCTCTTGTTAGACCTGTAAAAATTCAATGTTTAAACCAATTTTCAAATTGAAGATCAAGCACTTTGATATATACACTTTTTAGTCCCTTTTCTCTTGGCCCAAATTTTAATGCCCCTTGACTTTTCTAGTCCCACAAATGGGTCAACCTCAAATTATCTTATCTAATGAGCTATGAAACTAAAAAAAAGGACTTCGAATGAAAAAGATATGACCGTTCAGATCCTCAAGGGTAAAAACTAGCATATAGGTTTTTCTTCAAATATGAGCTAAGAGGTCTCCAATGAACTTAGTCACCAAAAATTTTCTCAAAATAGCCTCAAATTTGCCCAAAAAATAAACCCTAATTTTTCTCTTTTGGGTGAACAATCCCGATGGTCTGGAACAATCGGGATGGTCTGTGACCGCGCGATGGCTCAGGTGAACCGTCGCGATGGCGTGGTACAATCGTGATGGTCTGATGGCGCGAGGTATCGCGATGGTCTAAGTGAAGCGTCAGGATGGTCTATCTAGTGAACAATCGCGATGGCATGAGCCCGTCACGATGGTCAATGGTCAACACAATTGTCACGATAGCGTGAGCCAATCCCGATGGCATGGGATCGACAGGACTGTCGCGATGGTCAAGGACCATCGCAATGGCTCAAGTGAACCATCGCGATGGTATGAGATCGTCGCGATGGTCCGGTCGAGCCGTCATGATGGCTTGAGCCAATCGTGATGATGTGACACAATCGCGATGGCGTGAGCCTGTCGCGATGGTCCATCAAAATGCAAATTTTCAAAATGCAAATATGGATTCGTGTGTGCACGAGTGTGCTCTACACTATGGTGAACTCGCTTACCAAAAATTCCGAGTTTGGCAGACCATTGCGATGGTCTGACACACACGGCAGATTCTCACAGAAAGTGGTTTTTTACCTTTTGGAATCTTTGCTACTGCTCTGGAGCATTGTACCTGCAAGATCACTCAAAAACACACACAAGAACATACAAGCACAAAAGCTCTCTCTCTCTCTCTCTCTCTCTCTCTCTCTCTCTCTCTCTCTCTCTCTCTCTCTCTCTCTTGCATGCACAAATGAGGAGAAATGAGGAGAATGGGTGGATATGGTGAATTTTCTGAATTTTTCGGAGTGGAAGAAGATGATGTGGCGGTGAAGGAGGAGTGTAGAGGAGATGAAAAACACAAAAAATTAAGTAAAAACAACAACAAAAACTGAAATTTTTACCTTCCAATGCCACTTCTTACTATACTCTTACCATCACACATTCGTCCTAGACTCGATCCCCGACAACGGCACCAAATTTGGTGTTGCTCTAGCACAATGGTAAGTACCACGTTAAGAAGCTTCACCTCCTTAATGTCAATCCACGGAAGAGATATGAGTGATATGAAGATCATGAATGTGAAATGTAGTGAGAGTGAAGGTGACAAGCATAAAGATGCACACACACATACATGCACATGTATGAGACAAGCAAGACACAATGGAAGGTAGGAATATAGATTCTATTACTCAAGATCTCAATTACAAGCTCAAGCTCACACTAACTCATACAAGTCTACACTAGCTAACCTCAAAAATGAGCTCTCTAGCTCTTTTTATAGATTCTAGAATAGTTTTGACTGGTTTCATATCTAGTGACCGGCATAGTTAAAAAGTAGGTTCTAAATGCTATTTGAAGGTCCTTGAGCCCATAAAAGTCATAATGGTGAAAGTCAAATGTAGTCAAAGTCAAAAGATCAAAGTCAAAAGGTCAAAGTCAAACCAATCAAAGTCAACAAGCTCAAGGTCAAAGTCAACATAGGCAAAGTCAAAGTGTTCAAAGTGCAGGTGTCAAGGTGCACAGGTAGTGCACAATTAATTGTTCACAAAGGGTAAAATTGTTGAAAGTGGGTTGCAGGTTGCAGAGGTATTTTTGTAATTTCTCTAAGGTTCAAAGTGTTTTTAAAGTGTTTTGGAAGGTTCAGGTGAACCCTCTCTTAGGTGCACAAGTGAAGAATTAAAAGGCAAAATGTGAAGATAATGTAAAAGTATGTGAAGCGGCAACGTATGCAGAAGTGAAAGTATGGCCCTCCAATTAAAATTTTTGTTTTAGTCTAAAGTCACTACATGACAAAATAGGGATTCGTTGGCTGCCCACTTGTGGAGACAATCTTGGGACATCAAAGTGAGCACCAAGATACTCTTGCAGTTACGAGCATACATGAATCGACACTCAAATCAAGGCAAGGACCATTCTTGGACTAAGTAAGACTAAGCAAGGGAGCATAGTCTAAGCTAGGCAAGAGAGAGAATTGCAAGGGACACTCAGGCAGTGTGTGACGCAAAGAAGTGAAGTGCAAGGTGTGCATGAAGAGTGACTAAGCAAGTGTGCAGAGAGTCCTAAGCTAGTTCCCCAAGGATCCCAAGGTCCCATTGAAGCTGTGCGCATGTCGACAAAAGCTATCCGTTCCTCCCCCTTATTGGAAGCTTGGTGCAAGGTGTGCACAAGTGCAAGCTTGGAGAAGGTGCAGGTCTGGTGCAGAGAAGGCCGGCAGCAACAAGACCTTTGGTTATTTGGTATTTTGTGATTGATCATTCTGTGGGATTTTGCACAGAAGCGTTGGATTGTATTGTGCATCACCATTGTATTTGTCTTCTTATAATCAATCGACAGAGGCTTCCAGTGTGTATCTTTCTTATTGTCTTTCCCTTTTCTCCTACAAACAATCAAATCCCTTCTTGTCCAAGAATCCCCCAACAAAATTTGGCACGCCCAGTGGGACTCCAAGGAGATTCGAGCATAGGAGAAGCCAAGTGCAAAGGGTAGAAGAGTTCAAGTGCCGATAGTACTACTTCATTGGACTAAGAGGTAAATATTCTTATCAATTGTCTCATACTAAGAGGGCTATGAACAGCTCATGACCACAACCCAATCCCAAACATTGAGGATCACATGCAAGGCTACAAGAAGGAAGGTTGTTAGAAGATCCTCCAGTCCACTTTCATCAACCTCATCAATAAAGAGCATGGAAGGTCAGGCAGACTTGAAAACCCTACTATCAAGATTAAATATAACATTTCCTTCTTTCAAAGGCCTAGCTCAGGAAGATCCGGACGAGCATATTAGAAGGTTTTTAGCACTATGCAAAAATAGAGGCTTAATGGGAAGAGAGGATGCCTTTTTTATACTCTTCCTTGCCACATTAGAAGGGTTAGCAGATAAATGGTTCAGCCAATTTGTTGAGAACCATTTTACAACTTGGGACTTAATGAAAGATGCATTCAAAACTCAATTCCAGCATGGAAATACTACAAAGATCATCATAGAGGAATTAGAAAACTTGAGATTGGGTCCAGGTGAAAAATTTCCAGAGTTTGTAACTAGGGCCAAAGCATTAATGGCTAAGTTGCCAGATCCTCCACATGATTTTTTTGTTAAGAAATGGTTAGCTAAGCCACTTCTAGTGACCACCCAATGTAAAATCAAGGAATTAGTGTTGCCCACAGCCTCCATAGAGGAGTTCATCAACACAGCTACACGACTAGAGCAGATAAGGCAACATTATGAAGCAATTTCTTCTCAACTACCCTATTCTACAGAAATGGAGGATCCAGTAATCCAGCTAAGGAAAGAGCTGGAGGGCTTAAAAAGGAATAAGCCCCTCAAAGAGGAGGAGAACGATGTTACTCAGTTGAGGAGGGAGATTGAGACATTAAAGCTCCAAAAGGAGGAGGAAGCTCCAAAAGGAGGAGGAAGCCCAAGCAAAGGAATTGGCTCAGTTGCGATAGGAGTTGCAAGAACTAAAAGGGGGTGGCATCAAGAGTGGACTTTGGTGTACCATGTGCAGCAAGCAAGGTCATATAGTAAGTGAATGTCCTCTGTTAAGTGTGACTTGCCAATTATGCAAGAAAGCTGGTCATGAGGAAGAATACCAATCAAGAGGAATGCCTGCATCAACATATTGGACACAAGGAGGACCCTTACCACCAGCAAATGTGATGGCATCTGCACCCAATCAAGGTAATAATTATAACCCTATTTGGAAATGGGCATAGGAGGCCAATTATTTGTTTCAGATGTGGAGAATGTTGGCACTACCAAAGTAGGTGCACTCTACCAAAAAATGCCCCTCCTTGCAGGAACTACCCAGAGGCCAAAGACCACTATACTAATTGTTGTCCTAAGAACCAAGCATCTTCATCTAGGCCCCACATTCAAATGATTTCTGTGCACAAAGAAGAAATATTGTATCAAGTCAATGGGCCATCACCATCTACCAGGGTGGTGCAGTTAGAAGAAATTGAATCTTTTACAGTGCAGACAAGGAGCAAGGGGCTCAAGTAGAAATAGGTCAAGAATCAAGGATTAATGGATTGAATAAAGACAAAGAGGCATCTGAAGACAAAGCCACCACATTTGCAGATACAAGGCAAAAAGGAGATCTCATATGTACCAGCGATACCATTGAGCATGCATTCAACAGGGCTCATGAGGGGTTTGATAAGTCAATTGGAGCCCATGCCCTTAAGGAATCAGAGGCTTCAAAACTAATCAAGTCCATGAAAAAGGAGGTTAGTATTTTTTATTTAAAAAAGATGGATGGGAAATTCAGGTCGGAACTCTTGCAGATAATTGATGAGGCTTCCACTACAAGTTTAGTGGCAAAGACTGTTGTTATGCATAAAGGTAAAATTGTAGGGGAAGCACCCCTTATAGATTATAAGAGCCCTTGGCTGACAGTATCTATTAAAGGTCATGAGTTTCAAGGAGTTATTGTGGATGGCGGTTATGGCATTAACTTGATGCCTGAACATACAATGGAAAAGATTGGACTCCACCCTTTAATGCCTACAAATTTCAGTGTTACTTTGGCATATCAAAGCAAAGTAAGGCCCTTGGGAGTGATCCCAAAAGTTCCACTGAAGGGAACACCAGCATGATGCAATCAGTTGGCATTTGCATGGAACCAGAAACAGTGGACCAACCCCAAATAGAGTTCGAGCAAGAAGAGGATATTCTAAATTGGCTCCAAGTAGGCAACTCTTCCTCTTGTTGTGGAATTTTTCTTAATAATTCTTGCACAGATGAATGTTATGATGAAAATGAGGATAAAGTTCAGGTTGATGGATTGGGAGAGCCCATCACAGTCCACAGAAGAGGCAGGAAGACACCTCTCAAATACAACTTGGAGGAGGATGCAACAACAACAGAGAAGGAAGTTACTAAAGCTAAAGACAAGGTAAAACATACTAGTGAAGAATGTTCTTTGCCAATTCAAGAAATCCCTGCAAGATGGCTGCAGGACAAGGAGGAATACGTTGAGATCCAAAACACTCCTACTTATGCAACAATGCACAAAAAGCTATTGGAAGAAAACAAGGTTGAAGATGAGCATGAAGATACTATGGTAGAGAGAAACCCTGTCAAAGAAATACAATTAGGCACTCATATGGAGAGCACAGAATCCCTCTGGTTGATGGATCCAAACCAATAAGAGGAAAGAGTTATAGACTTAACCCAAAATATGTTGAAGCTGTTTATGTGGAAATATAGAAGATGGAGGATGCAGGAATCATCATTCCTGTGGAACACTCAGAATGGCTTTCATCTATGGTTATAGTACCAAAGAAGAATACCAACAAAATCAGGATTTGTGTTGACTTTAGAGCACTCAACAAGGTGACCATTCCTGATGGATTCCCCATGCCTTTTGCAGAGTAGGTCATTAAAGAAGTTGTTGGACATGCATTATATAGCTTTATGGATGGCTTTAGTGGATATAATCAAATATCCATTCACCCAGAAGATCGTGAAAAGACTACTTTTATCACACCTTGGGGAACATATGTGTATGTAAAAATGCCATTTGGACTCAAAAATGCTCCATCCACCTTTAACAAGACTGTCAACCTCATTTTTGGACCCTTAGTGCTAGAAACACTCAGAATTTTCATGGATGATTTTTCTTCATTTTCAGGATCTCACAGAAACCCCTTTGATTGCTTGGACAATCACTTGAGACAGCTGCAGAATGTTTTTAAAAGATGCAAGGAGACTAAATTAAAGCTAAACCCAAACAAATGTCATTTCCTTGTGACAGAAGGAAATCTCTTGGGACATGTGGTATCGGCTAAAGGTATGGCTCCACACCCTGATAATACTAAAATTACCTAAACCCAAATCTCCTAAAGTGATTCAAAGCTTCTTGTGGCATATTGGGTACCACAGAAGGTTTATAAAAATGTATGCCGAGATAGCCAGGCCACTGGCTATATTTACAGGTAAAGAAATACCCTTTAAATGGGAAGAAGAAGAAGAGAATGCTTATCAGACATTAAGGTCCAAATTGGTGGCTGCACCAATCCTTATCACCCGAGATTGGTCAAATACTTTTCATGTGCATGTAGATGCGAGTGCATATGCAGTGGGTGCAGTCTTGGCTCAACATAGTGAAGAATTCAAACTTGATAGGCCTATTCAGTATGCTAGTCGAATTTTGACTAAAGCTGAAAAAAATTATAGCACAACAGAAAGGGAAGCTCTAGCAATGGTTTTCGCCGTACAAAAATTTTGTCATTATTTGCTAGGTGTGAAGTTTCTTATCATCACAGATCATCAACCACTCAGATATTTATTGAACAAGCCACAAGCAACTGGGAGGATATGGAGGTGGCTACGTTTTTTCCAGGAGTTTGATTTTTTTGTAGTCCATAGACCAGGTAAAGAAAATGTCATGGCGGATCACCTATCCAAGATCAATATGATGGATCAAGCAATTGGAGTCAATGATGATCTTCCAGATGCTAATCTGTTCGCTGTACAAGCTCAAGGTTGGTATAATGATATCAAGAATTTTATTAAAACTGGAGTGTATCCAGAGAAGGCAAGTGTTGTGCAAAGAAAGAGACTACTAATCAAGAGCAAACCTTTTACCTTCATTGAAGAAAAATTATATAAACAGGGAAAGGACAACAGGTTTAGGAAGTGCATGGAAGAAGAAGAAGTGAGTGAAGTCCTTCAATCTGCACATGAAGGAATAGGTGGTGGGAACTTCCAGGACATATTATGAGTCAGAGGATCCTTGATGCTAGTTTATGGTGGCCTACATTATTCAAAGATGCAGATGAATGGGGAAAAACATGTGATGTTTCTCAGAGGTGTGGACCCAAGCCAACAAAGCAGAGGCACAACCCCTTGATTATTTCCACTTCATAGCAACCATTTGAGAAGTGGGGGCTAGATTTTGTAGGGCCCATCTACCCTCCGTCGATTCCAAAAAGAGAGAAGTATCTATTGATCACCACAGACTATGCGACAAAGTGGGCTGAAGCTATTTCCTCCCCTGATTGCACCACTCAAACTATTGCAGATTTCATTTATAGTAGCATCATTTGCAGGTTTGGATGTCCACTTGAAATTTCTATAGACCAAGGTACTCATTTTGTGAATAAGGTCCTACAGGAAATTTTCAACAGGTACAGAATTCTACATAGGACCTCTTGTGCCTATTATCCAAGAGCTAATGGACAAGCAGAATCCACTAATAAGGTATTAATTGCCATGTTAAGGAAAGAATGTATGTTACAACCCACTTCCTGGGGCATTGCTTATCAAGGTACCCTATGTGCATACAGGTTAGCTTACATAGAGGCTACTGGCTACTCTCCATTCCAACTGGTTTATGGGATATTGCCTATTGAACCCTTTGAATTTCTACATGGATAACCAAAAGCAGCATTCATGCAGGGAAAGAAAGATTGTGGTGTCTCTCAGAGGCTTGGAGCACTGCATAAAGTGGAGGAGATACGTCTACATGCAGCAAAACAATTGATAGAGACTTAGATGAAGAGGAAGAAGGCACATGATCGGAATCTGTGGAACAACAACAAAGAGCCAGGCATGTTAGTTCTTCTCCATAGACCTCAAATCCAAACACAAGTTAGAGGAAAATTGCTTCCACACTGGGAAGGACCTTATCGAGTTAAAACAATGCTGAATTGGGGTGCTGTGGAGTTAGAGATGCTAAAAGGAGAGGCCTTGCCACTGGTCAATATCTCAAGGCTCAAGGCCTATCATCAAGCCAACTGAAGATTTATGGATCACCTAGAACCTGCAAAATTTGTCCAGGTTGTACATAGCCTTTTCATGTCATTTTTGCTTAAGTTTTAGTAGTTTTTACCCTTTTTTTCATGCTTGTTCTTTGTATTTTTAGCAAATTAGCAACCATTTCACAGTCCTGAGCATAAGTATAATTTTTAAATTTTTTTGGGATTTTTTCAAACATTTTTAGAATTTTTTTAGCATTTTTTTATCCTTTTCAATGTCATTTTCTTGCCAAATTGGAGGAATAAAGGAATCTCTCTGTGGTTTTGAGTGAGAAGATTGGCCTAGACTTGTAGGGAATTTTCTTATAATTTTTTGAGAATTTCTTTGAATTTTTTTGGATTTTTTAGAGAATTTTCTACCCTTTTTAGATATTTTCCAAAAAAAACCCATGGATTTTATTTTTGCCAAAAAAAAAGAGGGGAAGAAAATTCACAAAAAACTCTCTCTCTCTCTCTCTCTCTCTCTCTCTCTCTCTCTCTCTCTCTCTCTCTCTCTCTCTCTCTCTCTCTCTCTCTCTCTCTCACACACACACACACACACACACACACACACCACCCCCGCCCCCGCCCCCCACCCCTTTTTTTGTTTTTTTTATTTTTCTTTTATTCTATTCTTTAAATTTTGACTTTTATTTATTTTCTTTTTACTATTATTTTGTTTCTTTTTTGACTTATTTTGTTATAATTTTTTTTTTCCAGCATTGGCAACCTGCACGTTCAAAAAAAAAGGAGGAAATTCTTTATTTATAAAATATGAAAAAATATATATTTTTTTTTATTTTTCATGCTTCAAAACTTTTGGCTTTGGATCGCGTCTCGGATGGCCATTTTTTTCAAAATTTGGGTCATTTTCATGTATTTTGGCAACTCTAGACTCATTTTTTGGCTTTGTTTTTCCAAATTCTCAATTTTTCTCTGAGTTTTGGTAAAAAAACCACATGTTTTGAGCATATTTATCACATGTTTTTATTTAATCACATGATCCACATGGTCTACTCTCACTTTGTTTTACCTTATGTTTCACAATATCCCATATACACCCTATGTAGCTCTACTGTTTGATCATTTCGGCCCTCTGCAGACCCCATAATCCTACTCCCTTACCCTCCCTTTACCCTTCTGCCCAACCCCATCCTTACCCCTCCTGCCCTATCCATCTCAGCCCCCTCAGCCCTTCCTTCCCCCTCCTTTCTACCCCCCATTTCCCTCCTTTGCTTTTCCATGCAAATCTCCTCTTTTGGGTTCTTCTTTGGTGCTTGTTTCTCCTGCTTTTGGTGGAATTGGTAGCTGCTCAGGTGTCCTTTTGAAGATTTTGCAGCACAAGTATTATGGTGTCCTATCTGCTCAGAGTTTTGGTTGTAGCTCTCCGGGACGGAGAGCACATTAGGTGGTGGGCAACTGTTGAGCCCATAAAAGTCATAATGGTGAAAGTCAACTATAATCAAAGTCAACCATATTCAAAGGCAAAAAGCTCAAAGTCAAACTAGTCAAAGTCAACAAGGTCAAGGTCAAAGTCAACATGGGCAAAGTCAAAGTGTTCGAAGTGCATGTGTCAAGGTGCACTGTAGTGCACAATTAATTGTTCACAAAGGGTAAAATTGTTGAAAGTGGGTTGCAGGTTGCAGAGGTATTTCTATAATTTATCTAAGGTTCAAAGTGTTTTTAAAGTGTTTTGGAAGGTTCAGGTGAACCCTCTCTTAGGTGCACAAGTGAAGAATTAAAAGGCAAAATGTGAAGGTAATGTAAAGGTATGTGAAGCGGCAACGTACGCAGAAGTGAAAGTATGGCCCCCCAATTAAAATTTTTGTTTTAGTTTAAAGTCACTATAGGACAAAACAGGGATTCGTTGGCTGCCCACTTGTGGAGACAATCTTGGGACATCAAAGTGAGCACCAAGATACTCTTGCAGTTAGGAGCATACGTGAATCAACACTCAAATCAAGGCAAGGACCATTCTTGGACTAAGCAAGTCTAAGCAAGGGAGCATTGTCTAAGCAGTGTTGCATCCAATCTCAGAGATTCGTGAAGACTAGGAAATCACCTGGAGCATGTGGCAAACGTGAAACAAGCGCTTTTGTCCTAGTGTGAAGTTCGTGAAAGGATTCACCTGGTCTCAGCTTTAGATTCTCTAGCTGATCTAGAGCTCTTTCCTAGGAGTCACTTGGTCTAAATGTCTACGAGAATGTCGTCTTCAGTACCTCCCACGTAGTGAAGTGGCCATCTGCATATTGACTATACCATTTGTCGGCAAGGCCTTCCAATGTAGATGAGAAGAGTACCAGCATTGCATCCTCTCAATTCTGCAAACCTCGCCCGCGGCATAAGGAAATGAATCTCCTCACATGATCATTTGCATCCTCATAAGCCAACCCCTTAAAAGTAGGGAACTTGATACTAAACCTAGAGAGTAAATGAGAAAGATCCTCTATTGGCACTGGTGCTTTTTCTGAAGTATCTGAGGAAAAATCTAATGTCCTCCTCAGCTTCTCTTTTGAGAGTGGGGTTGAAGCAGAATGAATGGACAAATTTAAGGGTAGTGGGGTACTCGCCGAAGGTAGAGCTGACTTTTTGATGCTCCTTTCTACACAAAGAGGTTCTCTGTCTACTCGAGTGTGGGTCATGTACCCACTCATAGGATGCAAAAAAAAACAAGAAACAATGTGACACAACTCTATACTGCACTAATTACCTCACACAAAAATGCAAGTGTCCCATCGGGCGTGCCAAACTGTAGAGGGGGTAACCGCGTCTATACTTCCAGTACTCCTTCTACTCAAGGGAGGTTCTCCTTAGGGAAGTATACCCTGTAACATCATTGTGTGAGGTACTACTTGAGAAGATAAACCAAGAAACAGTCAGAGTGTTACAAAGATGCTGAAAAGGCCAATTCGACCAAGATTGAAAAAATTGCGCTAGTTCACAAAAGATAAAATTGTTAACAGTACAAAAGGTCTGATGACTCGAAAGATGAACTAGGACATCTCAACACAGAGAAAGTATACAAACGCACACAAGGTATACAAGTGTGGTATACAATGCTATGAACTCCAACTTACAAGTGACTATCCTAGTATATCCAATCTCATTGTCATGCCGCCCCAACGCTGAAGCTCTCACTCTGTATATTCTCTAACAGAGAAGCCTCTTCTACAGTGGGCAAAATCACATCAGTGAGCAGAGAATAATCAAGGAGAAGCCTGATTAGAACACTCTCAAAATACCACAATAAGACAAGTAGACCCTAACTGACAAAAGCTAGAATCACAAAGAGATGACAGTGAGTGTATCCCTCAGCTTCCTAAATCTTTGTATATCCTTCCGAATGGACCCTTCACTAACATATAACTTTGACTGTTTGTACCTCCCCGAAACGAGTGCAAACTGCTTCTTATATAGATCTCGAGGCCAAGAGACTGACTTCCGTCGGATTCCATCATTTAAGGCACCATCATTGTTCACTACACACGCGCGGCCAAGAGAGTGGCTTCCACCGAATCCCATCATTTACTACACCATCACTATACTACACACGCGCCGAACTAGTCTGACGAAAGTGGAGGAAGAGTTGGCTAATGTTGGGTAGGTGGTCTAATTCTGGTATTGACAGCCAACTGACTCAAAAGCGCCTGAAGAGTTTGGAATGTGGCCTTGAATGCGAGACTCTTTCTTATCATGAATCAACACTTCATCACAAAGCCGACTTGATTCTGGCGCCGAGGATGAATTTTGAAGGACAAATTTTGAGGGACAAATTTTGAGGGACAAATTTTGAAGGACAAATTTTGAGGGACAAATTTTGAGGGACAAATTTTGAAGGACAAATTTTGAAGGACAAATTTTGAGGGACAAATTTTGAGGGATAAATTTTGAGGGACAAATTTTGAGGGACAAATTTTGAAGGACAAATTTTGAGGGACAAATTTTGAGGGACAAATTTTGAGGGACAAATTTTGAAGGACAAATTTTGAGGGACAAATTTTGAAGGAAAAATTTTGAGGGACAAATTTTGAAGGACAAATTTTGAGGGACAAATTTTGAAGGACAAATTTTGAGGGCTGAATTTTGAGGGACAAATTTTGAGGGATAAATTTTGAAGGACAAATTTTGATAGCCAACTTGATTCTGGCGCCGATGACGATTTTGAAGGATGAATTTTGAGGAACAAATTTTGAAGGAAAAATTTTGAGGGCTGAATTTTGAGGGACAAAATTTGAAGGACAAATTTTGAGGGACAAATTTTGAGGGACAAAGGACAAATTTTGAGGGACAAATTTTGAAGGACAAATTTTGAGGGACAAATTTTTTCGACCTGACAAAGATGAAATGAGGGGAATCTTGAGCGGTGAACTCTCAAGGACGAAAAGAAGTGGCACTAGGATGTTTTTTTTTTTGGGGGGGGGCTGGCATACAATCAAGATGAAATCTTGCTCCATTACAGGTTCACACTAGGGTTCAAGCCAAGGGTACATACATGTGCCAAAGGAAACCAAAGGGTCTAATCCAAGGGCATTTGTACAACATTCTTGCTCCCTTAAATCATTTTTTTCCTCAAAAATGTGTAGAATTATAATATGCGGACTATTCCCTCATGCTCTATGATGAGTCTCATCCATCATGGACTCACTCTCAAATATTTGCCTTGTTTTCTAAATCTAAGTTTGAAAAGACGGAAATATTTTGTTAATGGAACTTACTTGTTCCCAAGTGGCACTTCTTTTTGTTCTATTCTTCCACTTAACTAGGCACTCCCAATATAAATGATTTCTTATCTTTTTATCTTGAGTGTGTAGTATTCTTTATGGTCCATGAAGAACATTCTTTAGTCTAATAGGTTGCACTATTGTATCTAGGCATACATGATTATCTTGTTTATCTAGTTTCTGTTTCAATATATTGACATGAAACACTAGGTGAAGCAAAAGATCTTCTTGAAGATTTAACTTGTAGGCCATAATCCCAAACTTCTTAAGCATTATGAAAGGGACACAATATCTTTGAGATGGTTTTGGATAGTCTCCTATTTATTAAAATTGCATATTTCTTGGGAACTTTGAGATAAACTTGTTCTCCAACTTGAAAGGAAATTTCTTGTCTCTTAGAGTCATTATATGCTTCAACTATATCTTGGCTAGTCCTCATATTTTCTTTAGCTACCTTCAACTTAAATTTAATATCTTCTGAGAAATCCTTAGTGGATTGGAATTTCTCCTTTAGTGCACCTCAATGTGCTTTGTGTGAGCATGGAACACACGGTTCTTTGCCACTACCAATGTTAGTAAAGATGGTGGTGGCAAAAGATTAGACAATGCCCAAATCAACCAACAGGCATCTCATCCACGCCATTCAATAGTCGATGTGAAACCATCCCTATATATCTAAAGTAAAGGAGCTAAAGAGCCATGTTGGTGAAGCTACAGCGTTCATTCTGGTTTGATAATGAAAATAAGAGTTGAGAAGGACCAAAAAATAATATGACCATTTTTTTGCAAAATAGCGAGTGCCTTCAACAGCTATAAAGACTCTGTTTTTATTCCCTATATATAGCCTCATAACTAAAGCTTGCCATAGTAGTTTGCTTCTTGATCAACCAAGATATGCATGAGCTACTAAGCATGAAGCAAAGACCACTGGTGGACATGCACGTCATAGAAACCAACCCAATGTGATTAAAAATAAAACATGTAAATCTAGTGATAATTACCCCCCTTGGCATAAAACAATCCTATCCATGTACCACTCAAGTAGTGAAAGATGTGCTTAACCATTTGCAAATTCTTGACACCTAAGAAATTCATAAACTTGCTCATTTGATAGGAATCAAACTAAATATCAAGCTGAGTTATGCATAAGTAAATCAAGTCAACAATATGTTGATAGGGAACAAGATCAACTGCATCTCCAGCATCAAATCACATAAAGCACAAGTACCATTCTTCATAATAGCATCATATTCTGATTGCATAACAGACATCCAATTTTTTGAATTTTGTGCTTCATCAAAGGAAACAAGCCCATTCTCATCACAAAGACTAGAGATAGCAATTGCATAAAAATTTGTTGAAAATGACACACTATGAGAGCTTGAATGAGTACGATATTAAAAGGATGAATTAATTTTCTCTCTCTCAAAGTTTGTACCAGCCATTTAGACATACTTTTAGCCTCTTCTATGTCAACCCTCTCATCAAAAAGTGCATAATTCAAATCTGCATAAAAAATGGAATGATCTGCATCATCAGGTGGAACTTTTAAAGGCCTATAAATTGCATTGATTATCCACGTGTAAAAAGAGGTAGCAAAGTGTCATACACTTCCTTCAATCTAATTGATGTTTCCTTGGTACATGAAAGTAATATCTTCCACAAAAATAACATCATGGCTAACCAAAATGCATTTAATTTGTGGATGATACAAACAATATAGCCTTTGCTTTATGAGTTGTACCCAAAAAAAATACATTTCACTACTTTATCATCCAATTTCCTACGTTCTTGTTCAGGCACTAATGCATATGTCAGACAACCAAAGACACACAAATGAGCAACATATGGCTTGTGACCATGCTAAGCCTCATATGGAGTAATATATTGCAGTGTTTTGGTGGGATTCCTATTAAGTACATATGTTGCACATATAACAACTTCAAGCTGGAAGTTATGTGGTAATGTCTGACTTTTGACCATACATCTCATCATTTCCATGAGAGAACTTTTCTTTCTTTCAAGAAATCCATTTTGTTGGAGTGTATATGAAACTTTACACTAAGTTTTTATCCCACATTGAGTCAAAGTGAGCCTAAGCATTTATGGTGTATAATTTTGAGCATATCCTCACATTTTTTACTTCCGAATGGCAATCAATTATGAATTGTTATTAGGAAGGTGTTTCTTGTGCCAACTACAAGTGATACAAGATTGGGATGGAAACATAGTCTATCTACAACCCCAAGACACAACAACACGGATGGGCTTGATATCTAATTCATATAGAGATGTGTCATTGCCTCAATGGATGGCCACCCATTAGAATGCGAATGATTTTGTGGAAAATGAGTCCTTTTGTGAATTTGAGGTTTAGAATGAAGATTGGAGGCATGATGACACTCATTTATGGATGTGTCGAGTTAGTCAAAGACAAGAATATAGGTGAAGAAAGAATGAGGAGATTAGATGGGAGGAGTGCTACTTTGATAGACGAGTTGAAGATCCCTCCTATATGCCTATGGGATTCTTGGATGAGGATTTTGAAGTATATGATTAAATTGTTTCCAGATCCTTGCGACCGTGGATGTGGAAATTAATATGCAAACACTAATTCCATGTCAAGATGAAGAAGGCTGCAATCTTTTGATGGTGCAAATAGTCCTAGATGATGAGGAAGATGAGACAGAATATGGATTATTTGAAACCCCAGTGTATGAGAGAGTATCAGAGGAAAAGGAAATCATGTTGAGGCAACAACAAATCAAAGATTTAAAGTGAGTAAAAAAGAGAGCTTCCATACATAACACATATTTCTTATACATCGGACAATGATTATTTGACCAAGGTTGGACTTCTAGATTCCAAAGGGACACCTAATTCAATATCATAATATAAGGAGTTCTATCAACTCGAGAACGTCAAAGATACACATACAAAGTGAAAGAAGGAAGAGAAAGGCTCAATCTTTGAGTTCCTAGATCACTTCAAGAAATATATAGTTCGGGATAGGATTTTCCAAGTTGAAATGCCTAAGAGAGGGGCTATGGTAGGGCCATCTTATGACAATAGAGAAACTACTAAGAAAATAGTTATTCCCCATGAAAATGGTGAGGATTTGTGCACTCTCAAGTTATCGATTATCTTACTAGAGAAGAAGGAATGGCACTAATTCGCCTCTTAAGTGAATGCAAAGATGTATTTGCTTGGTCTTGTAAGGATTTGAAAGGAATGGAACTAGATAAATGCTCTCATTATATTCCCATGATAAGCGCAACTAAGGCAATCAAGAAAAGTCCTTATACATACAATGACACATACTCCACGAAATGTATAGATAAATAGCTAAAAGTAGGCTTTATGTATGAAACTAAACACACTGAATGGGTTTCTCTAGTGGTAGCAGTATTGAAAAAGGATGGAGAACTTTGTGTGCGTATCAATTTGAAAAAGTTCAATGAAGCAAACATTAGAGATAGTTATCCTCTCATGACAATTGATTATCTATTGGAATAGGTGGAAGGAAAAGTAGTATATATCTTCTCAAATGGATTCTCAGGATACAACCAAATATCCATTACTCTCAAAGACCAACATAGAATTTATTTCGCACTAAATGGGATATTTTAACATTTAGATTCATGTCATTTGATTTGACTAATGCATCGGCTACTTTCAAATACTTATGTGTCACGTGCTCAAAGAATTACTTTGGGAATGCTTAGAAGTTTACATTGAGGACCTATGTGCACATTCTAAATTGGATAGATAACACCTTCTTGATCTAAGATGGATCTTTAATAAACACATGTTCTAGAAAGTATGTATGAATCCAAAAAAGTGTGTGTTTATGGTGCACCAAGGTAAAATCCTTAAGCATATATAAGTTCGTTCCAATCTAACATGCCAAGGTATGTATTCGTGATAGTGCTATTTTTGGTGATTCTTGGTACTTGGGCTCAAAACACAAAATAGACTTGTAAGTCACTCTATTGTAGTGGATTTCTATTGTAAGTCACTCTATTGTAGTGGATTTCTATTTGCTATCAATTGTAGCTAAAAATTGCTATCAAACATCATGTGCATGCTTATGTTAACACTCAAGGATGGTGTTGTCAAGATCCAATAGCAATACCAAGTTTCCTTTGTGATTGCAATAGAGGCAGGTTAAAAGAAGATGGTCTAGATTGGTTTTAGGATTCTATGTAGCTAGATAAGGTAGTTATGAAAAGATATGGAAGGTAGTAACCATAGAACAAAGAAGCCTAAGTTGGATAAGTTCTAGTGAGAGAAAATTGGTTATAAAAGTTGTGTGCTAAATGCTCATGTGTTTGTTGGGAAACTTAAAGGGTTGTAGCTTGGGTGGAAGCATTTGCAGTTTCTTCTTTGAGGAAGAAGGAAGTTCTCTTTTTCATTCAAAGATGATATATATATAATTATAAGGTTGTCCAACTTATGTTGGATGTTATCTCTAGAAAAGAAATGTTTCTAATCTTAAAGATTTTGTGTGGTTAACTAAGATGGTAGTCGGATGATTTGGATTGTTTATACTCTAAATAGTAAGGTGATATACTCAAGGTGTTCACAGTGGCTTCTTCTTCAACCACTTTTATCTTGCTCAACAAAAGGAGATCCATGAGATCAAGGAGTTTGATGGGATGAAATTTGCTCCTTGGAAGAATATGATCATGGATGTAATGATTTTGGAGGAGGTGTGTTGATATATTTAGGTAGTGATGTGTGTGAACACACTAGGACCGTTGGGGCACTTTTTTCCCTCTTTAGGCTTTTTTCCCCCATCTTTTATATACGCCTATAACCCTAACGGGTTACTTATCTTTGTACATTCTAGTGGTAATACATTCAATATTGAGTCTTGTGCTCCAAGCTTCTTCTTCTTCCTTGTGCTGTTCGCGTGCTTTCGTAGATGTCTAACTCCAACAATTCGTATCAAAGTAGGTCACCGCTTCATCTAAGGTGTCATCGACACCTCTCCAGTCACAGTCTCAGAATCGCACGAAATTTGGTGTGCATACTCAAGGTGATTAGAAGATCAAAACCGCTTTGCTCTATCATGCCGAAATCACAAGCTGAGCTTGTTTCAACCTGTGAATGCACTATCACAGTGCTTGTGCAATCTATTTCGTCTTTTTGTGCCAAACATATATATATATAGGTTTCGATTCACCAGTATAAGCATCTCGAAGTCTACTACAGGTTTAGCAGAACTCGTCAGGGTAGTTTTGTTCAACATTTTTAGATACAATCATTTTTCTGCATTGGGGTATTTTAGTTAGTGGCCATGGCTGAAAGCAATGATGTATTTCATATGTTGCCTATTGAGGATAAGTTGGATGGTACAAATTACCCATTGTGGTCATATATGATGCGTCATGTATTGGTCATAAAAGGACTATGGAATATTGTGTAGGGTGTTGAAAAACATCCTATTACACCTACGAATATAGGTATTGCAAATACAGGTACTACAAATACAGGTACTGAAGCTAATGCAAATGACATCAAAGATGATGATATTTTGTAGATTCTTGTTTGTATTGTGGTTTTTGTTGCACCTACTCTAGAGCAAATTTGTTGGGATGGCAGAGATGCTTAGGCACATGCATTGATAGCCTTGTCTGTCAAACGTGCCATTATTCCTCACATTCTCTCTTTTAGAACAACTAAGGATGCTTGGGGATACACCTACCACATTGTACCAGGCTAGGAATGAGGTTCATGTTGCTTACCTCTGAAAATAGTTGGAGAGCGAGCACATGAATGAAGGTGATTCTATGGATCGTTTTCTGACAAAGATTAAGGATTTGAAGGAACAATTGATTTCTACTGAATGTTTCATGATGGTCTTCCCGACTCATACCAAAGTTTTGTGTACATTGTTTTGAATGGTCTTCGCAACTCATACCAAAGTTTTGCTTCTACTCTTCGTTTGATGATGAAAGACAATCCAAATGCCTTAACATTTGAAGAGTTAGTTTCTATTCTGTTGCAAAAATATCAGTCTTGGCAGAACATGTCTATTATGCGTGTTGCAGATCGAGCTTTTCTGGCTAGTCAGAAGGGCAAAGGTACGTGGAGCTCTTCTACTACTAAGCAGAAATATTCTAATTCTGCACAATCAAAGAAGGATGATAGAGACAACAAGAAAACAGAAAAGCAGAAATTGTTTTCTAAATACTATAAAGCAAATAATCATGTCATCAAGAGTTGTCCAAAACTGGCTGCTAAAGAGACAAAGAAGAAAGAGGCTAGAATGGTTTTTAAAGAGGCCTCTACACCGAAAATAGAGTCTGCTAATCTAGTGCTGAATAAAGAATGCGCATTACTACTGTTTGCAGTTTTGACTCATCTTCTCTTGAATAGTGTATGTATGCAGTAGACTCAGATGTTTAGTACTTTGATAGTGGGGCAACCAAACATATTACCTCACAGCATAGTTTCTTCACTTCACTTGAGCCTACCCCTATAAGGAATATTGTCACATGTGCCAACAACTCCTCTTATCCTGTTATGGGAGTTGGTAAGATCATTCTGACTACTAGTGATGGTAGTTCTTTTACATTGTCAGATTCTTTATTTGTGCCAAGGATCAAGAAAAATCTCTTATCAGTTTCTGCCTAGCCAAGATTGGCTTGGTTTTGAAATTTGTTGATGACATATGTACAATTCATGATCTATCAAATGGCGACGTGATTATTTCTTTTGGCATCCTATTTTTTGGGCTATATAAGCTCATAGATTATGAAAAATATGTGAATGATTCAGCATGTGCAGTACATGGTTCTCAGGCTATGTCAGATGCAAAGCTTTGGCATGCATGCTTTGTTCATTTGAATTTTTCTAATTTGCTACACGTGCAAAAATCTGAAATGGTGTCCTCTTTGCCCAAACTTGAGGCACCCAATAAACATGTTTGTGAAGGCAGTATTTTGAGCAAAATGCAGCGTTCATCTTTCCCAAAAGATGGTTCAATTCGAGAAAAATTGAATAAAATTAGAAAGTGAAACCTGACTTGACCCTTTTGCTTTTAGTAGAAAAACTACTAGGAGTGGATGGTGCAGAAGGGAAGGAAGAGGAATCACTACTAGGAGCGCTGCTAGAGGGAGCATTGGGGGAAGTCGATGAGCTACGTGAGGATGGACTCGGGTGTCTTCTCAATCGAAATGTAGAGATGCAGAGAGATTCAGGCGTCTGTCTCTCTGTGTTTGAATCTAAGGAATGCCTGAGCAGAGAGAGGCACTGATCGCTGTAATTTCACAACTTTCTCTCTCTCAAAGGTAGCACATATGAAAGTTGTGTTTTGTAGACAAAAGCACAAAGATGATGGTATGCCTGAGCATTTAGTTGCTTTGCAATCAGCCTTAGTAGTCAGCAACATTGCAATGCCACCTTGAAAGCTTCTAGTCTCTATCACACTCAAAATGTTAACTGATATGATGGGTTGAGCTCCATCCACATAGCACAAGATGCCATATGGAGACACAAGTAGTGTCAACGAAATAGGATCCAAAGTAGACCAAACCACCAAGCGTGACTTGTACAAATGATGATGCAATTAAAGATGTATAAAATAGTAGGCCCTAAACAATCATCTAATGAGGATGGCTTGAGTAATGTTCCTATAGCAGAACCACAGTTGGGATGCCAAGCAAAGTGCCAAAGGGTATAACTTCACAATAGTGATTATAAACACTTCAAAATCTTGAGATTAATACTACTACCTCAACAAAATGCCATGTCATATGACAAAGCAATATTGTCTCCACAAAACAATTACAATAGTGAAAGAACCATTAATGTCGTCGCAAAGAGGGTGGGAGGGTAAAGGGTGAACAAATTGACAAAGAAAATGGTTAGGAGGGTGGGAAAATGGACGAAATAAAACAACTAAGAGTAAAATGATGTCAAAATGCTTCTCTAAATGAGTGGAGAGAAAAACCACCAAACTCAAGCACCACCACCACCAAAATGACCACCAAACACACCACCAAGACCTCCACCTAGTGCTCTGATACCATGTAGAGAGTACATGTGCGGAAGCAAAATGAAAAGAAGAGCGTAGTCACAAAAGAAAGAGTGTCAGAGACTCAAAGTGAGTAGCCCAAGAAATGGATAAACTCACATGGATTAGAAATGAGCTTGCCAAGAGCATGGAGTAGGCTCCTCAAGCTTCTAATCAAGTACAAATGGGGGAAGAGGCCCTCCTTATATAGATTTGGGAGGGGTTGTCCAAAGTACATCTCATGTGGGATAATTCCCCTCAAAGGAGAATGAATACAATGGTAGAAGCAAATGGCAAGGTACCCAAATACAAAGGTTATAATATAAAATGGAAATGGAATGGAAATAGCATGACTCCAAGATAGGAAAGGGAAATGCACTCTCATATTCTCAACAGGCAACACCTCCAAGCATACATTTCATGATTCAAACACACATACAAACTCACAAAGAAGAAGATACACAAGTAAGAAGAAGGAAACATGAATTTCCAAAGTTATTCCCTGTATTATGGGAAAAGTCTTTACAATTGTGTCACCAAGTGATTTATATACAAGTGCCCTAAGTTTGTTCCTTTCACACAAAAGATCAACACCTTCTCTAGAAATCCCTAACAACCTACAAATGTTCATGGATTTTGCTACATTATTGAGGGAATGTGCATCTAGAGTACTCCTCTAGCGCATTTACAAGGCCCTTATGTGTTCTAGGATGTGATGTGCAGGGTGTTGAAAAACAACCTACGACACTTGCAAATACAATTATTAAAGGTGATGCAAATGGCATTGAAGATGATGATCTTTAGATTCCTATTTCCTATTGCAACTACTTCAAAGCAACTTTATTGGGATGGCAGAGATGCTCAATCACATGCATTGATAGATTTGTCTATCAAATGTTGCAAAACAGCAAAGGATGTTTGGGATACACTTATCACTTTATACCAAGCAAGAAATGAGGCTTGTGTTGCTTATCTTAAAAAGTAGGTGGTGAGGACATGAATGAAGAAGATTCCATGGATAGTTTTTTTACAAAGATCAAAGATTTGAAGGAGCAGTTGGTTTCTATTGATGAATCCTTACCAGATCGTTCACTTGTGTAGACTATTCTTAATGGTCTTCCAGATTCATATCAGAGTCTTTCTTCTACTCTTTGATTGATGATGAAACACAATCCAAATGCCTTCATGTTTGAAGATCTGGTCATCATTTGTTGCAAGAAGATTAGTCAAGGCAGAACATGTCCATTATGCATGTTGCACTTCAAGCTTTCCTAGTTGGTCATAAGGGCAAAGGTAAATGGGCACATTCAATGATGTACTTGTTGATGAAAGGGCTTATATAGAAGAGGCAAAAACTATGCCTAAATGGTTGGTAAAGACTTTGCGAGATAGCAAATTAGATGCACCTTTGTCATATCATACTTAGTTTGGATCTCATAGTGCTTCTTTTGCATCAGGTTGCTATGTTAGGCTGTGTCTTGTCTTTATGATGAGAATGAGCCTTTTTTATGAAGCATAAAATTCAAAAAATTGGATGGCTGCTATGGAATCAAAATATGATGTTATTATGAAGAATGGTACCTGATCTTTATGTGATTTGCCTCCAAGCAAAAAGGCCATCGGCACTAAATGGTATTCAAGCTGAAGCATAAGCTTGATGGAACAATTGATAGGTATAGGGCTAGGCTTGTTGCAAAAGTTTATGCTCAAGAGAGAGGCATTGATTTTGATGAGACCTTTGCACCCACATGCTAAATGATTACCATTCATAGCATTTGTGCAGTTGTAGCTCATCATGGTTGTGGTTTTGTTTAGAAAGGAAATGAAAACAAACTATGCAAGTTGTAAAAAGGCATTCTATGGCTTGAAGTAAGCACCACACATGGTATGAAAAGATACATGCCTAATCGATTGCACATGATTTTGACAACATACCAATTGAGAGCACCTTATATGTTAAGCATGCAAATAATATGCTTTTCATTGTTCTTGTGTATATTGATGACATGCTTCTTACTAGCTTTATGCATTGCCAAGTGTAAAGCTTTGGCACGCAGTTAAGTGCATCTTTCGTTACTTGAGTGATACTCGGCTACTTGGATTGTTTAATCCCAAGGGGGGATCACCCCTGATAGATTTACATTTTTTACCCTCTCTAGGCCAGTTTCTATTAGTGTGTGGCTCAAACACCTTTTGATTGATTTGGGTGTTGGTCAGTCTTCTATCACCACCATCTTCACTGACAATGAGAGTGCATTGGTAGTTGTGAGGAACCTTGTGTTCCATACTCGCACAAAGCACATTGAGGTGCACTATCATTATGTGAGGGAGAGGATCTCTGCTATAGAGAGCAGTTTGGCATACATGCCCACACAAGAGAACGTTGCAAACCTTTTCACAAAGGCTCATACTCATGGTGATTAGGAGATCAAAACAGCTTCACTATGTGGTGCCAAAATCGCGATCTGAGTTCGTTTTGGCCTCCGAATGCACTATCGCAGTGCTTGTGTTGGCTACTTTGTCTTTTTGTGCCAAAGATATATACAGGTTTTGGTTTGCCAATATAAGTGTCTCGAAGTCCGCTACAAGTTTAGCAGAACTCGTCATGATAGTTTTGTTTAACTTTTTCAAATATAGTCTTTTTTTTGTAAAGAAGCACTTTGAAAGAAAGACATTAAATCATCTAAAAAAGAGAGGCCAAAATTCATTTATAGACTTTTAGGCTTCGATATAAGAGATGGATAGATATTTAAAATCAAGATATTGAAAAGCATTTTGTTATTAGAGGTGTCACTCACTTTTTTTTTCTCTCTATTCTTTTAGGTAATGCTCTTATCTCTTAAGCTCTTCAAGGACCTTCAATTATATTTTTGCATGACTGTTGATCACTTGTTTTGGATCCCTCACGTTTGTTATGTGCATTGAAAATTTTGAGATATAAGTTTTATGAGTAGATAGCCTCTTAGCTACACAAGTTAGAGATAACAAGTGCATTTCCAAGACCCACCACATATAGGTGGGCTTTTTTTGTGTCTCTAAATGTTATGGAAAACATACTACCAGTCTCAATACTAATCTTATTGTCCATCAACCAGCTCATATTCATGTGCACAATGTATACATGCTACCACACGAATTAGGGTACTCAAGAGTTGGCAATCATCATGAGGGAGTCCAATCCCTCCAAATTCAAGAACACACAACCCTCCCTACGTTGGTAGGGAGCCTTCAATACATACATACATAATACATGCATAAATACATACATACATGCATACATATTGCATACATACAAGCATAATACAAATTACATATGCACATGCATAAAGACATACATACATGCATGCATATGGCATAAATAAACACCTCAAGTTTAGGAGAAATACCTGGAATCGTCCATCAATATTGATTTTGCAAGTAGATCTTCTCATGTATTTTCATTATCATTGTCATTGTATAAAACATTAGCATAGTCTTATCTTAATTATCTTTATTGATTTTTTCCATTTCTTATATTGTTAAAGTTTTTTGTATTGTCATAAATGAATTCATATATGGATGGATTAACATTGATTTCTGTTATTTCTTCCTCTAGAATCATCACATAGATTGTTATCATTGCCACCATGTATAATGATCACACGATTAGGTAGAATAATTCTTGGATGTTCATATGTCAATATTCAATGATGAACCATCACCGTGATTTTCTTTGAACTCTGTATGAGTAAGGGTATCAAACAATGGAAAAGCTCTAGATTGAACATAAATAATGCCAGCAAGGACAAGCATTAGGGTTTTTGTAAAAAAATATTTGTTCAATATGCAGAGAAGAATATATGGTTGTTTTCTAAATCACATTATCTTTGAGGAATCAATTACCCAAAACTCAGATGATTCTCTTGTCATTGTGGCATTGTTACCCATATACTCAACTTGAAACCAATCAACCTTCAAAATATAAACCTCCAAAATTTTCATTATTATGTATAATTAAAAAAATAATAAATCCTATTAAGAAAAACATAAATTTTGTTTTGTTTGAAGATATGGTATAATATTTCATAGATGCCACTAATGATTCCCACTTAACGAGTTTCACTATCTCTAAGATTCCTATTTTTTGAACTTGCACATGATAATTGCTTGAAAGAAGCAACAATGCTATGATCCTTATTTTGTATGAAGAATCAATAACTTTGATTCTGATACATTGTCCATAGGCCCACATATTTATCTACATTTGGGTCTATAATAGTAAATAATTTACTATAAGGAAAATAACCATAAATATATGTGAAATAAAAGAATATTAATCCAAAAATCTTCCCTTTGTTTCACACGCTATCATTAACTCTCTTTCCTCATCTAAAATTGTCTCATTATCTCTATTGGGTTTTTGCATATAAGCATATAGCCAATCCATGAAAGAGATATTTCTATATTTTCATTATCATCGGTATTACATTTCTTTGTCTTATGCCTAGGAGGTTTTGAATTTCTTGTTCGTACTCATTAATGAATGCTTACATGAATTCACTACTATATGCAATAAAAGTAGAAATATAAATTTTATATTGCACTTTAAATTGAAAAGGATCTCTCTTACCAGATAATACCTCATCTGTTAATTTTGAAGAAGACACATTGGTCCATGCTTGGGGAGTTTCTTCATCAACTCTCTCAAGATATTCATTGATGTAATACATGCATTCTTCAAGCATCCATTCCTCTGCCATGAAACCTTTTGATTTTGCTCTTTATCACACATAACATTTCAATATACCCATAACAACCCCAGCAATCCCTGTTTCATCCAAAAGATGGATGAAAAAAATGAACTTATATATCAAAAGAAGAATGGTAATCTCTTTCTTCATCAGAAAAATTAGCTCTTTGCATTCATGTTTTTTTGTTGGGACTGAATCTCTATCAATCTCTTTTAATGTAATCCACCTATTATTAAATTATATATTAAATTATGAAGAAATTAATGTATAATAGAAAGATATCAAATAATATTATATACTAAAAATAAAAGAGTGATAATTATCTTGCAAGCGATCCAAGATAATAGATAGTTTCTCGTAATCCTTTAGTTGCATATCCATTGATAACAAGAGATAGAACATGTTTTAGGAAGTTATGTAAATCATGTGTCTTTAAACCAAATAAGCTTTTATCATCAAAAGTAAACATGTTTTGACAAGATGCTCCATATCATGTAGGTGTGTGAATTGATTGAATCATGTTGTTGATATTTGGATCTCTTTTGTTGTAGGCATCCAAGGAGCATATTCATAGGTTGTTTCATGTCGATCATCATAAATTGTCCACAATTATAGTTACGAGTTTTGTTTTTTAATAATTTCTTGATTATGTTGTTTCTTTTAATCCAATGAGATATTGCCCATAATGAAAAGCCAACATTCTTGAATAGATGCATAGGATCAAAAAGATGATAAATGATTAACTCTCTATAATGTTTCAAAGAATACCATATTAACATGTTCTCTATTAAGGATTCTCTTCTTTTGCCTCTTATATTCACATTGTCATCATCTTCACCATTACTAAATATTTTCTATTGAGGACCTATAGGAGTTCATTATGTCCATTCCAGATACCAATCCATTGTTGTCATTGGTTTTGGGCACTACCTTTTTCAAATTTTCAATTAAAATGTATTGTTTATATTTTGCATCGTAATGGATGATCGTTAGGCAAAAAGCATCAATGTCAAAGATAAATATTATTGTTGAGATTTTTACTTTAAACTAATCTCAACTAATCAACAAAATAAGGAAAAGCCTTATATCCATTACTAGAAATTCTAGCATGCATGGACAACATAAAAATTATAAATAGCTTAACTCACATAATAATGCAAATATACTAAAAAAATCATATCATTACCTAGACAAAAACCATATATTTAAAAATTGTGTATAGTCCATGCCACAATTCCACAAATCATAACTTGTCTTCGATTAATGTTTTTAGACATATCAATGATATCAATACCTCCTGAGAAATCTTGGAGATAATTGATGAGAGGATCAAAATATACATTTATGTTTTTAACTTGCCATTTTCCTATGATTAAAAGTGAAAGCATTAAATGTTCTTTATTACTTTGAAGATATGGTGGAAGATTATAGTTAATTACTATGACTAGCCATGTGGACCATTTAGTAGATTTCATAGAAAATATAGCAGCACCATCTAATGCAACAATGAACTTTAGATTATGCAGCTCTTTTGTGAAATCAAGCCATCTAGAATCAATGTGTTGAAATGTTGGAGTATCTGTTGGAATTCTCATTAGCCCATTGGTGCTTTTATGATCCGATCCCCCTCTCAAAAGCTTTGATAGTTATGGACTTTGAAACATATGCTTGATTTGTGGAGCCAATGAGAAATGTCTCAATACTTCCGTTGGAATTTTACCTTTGTCCTCTTTGTATCGAAGAGCTTGCAATTTTGGACATGTCATATCATCTACATATTGATTTCTATATAAATAGAATCATTGGGATAAGCATGTATAGAATGAGAACCTACACCAAGACTATTGTTCATCTTCTTCATTTCATCATGTGATGTAGGAAGAGCACTCTGATTTGGTAAAAACTTTTAGATAGTAGCCTACAAATTCATGAAAAGAAAAATGATTATTATAAGAAACATATATAAATATAGAAAAGACGTAAAGTTTAATATAGTGCTTCAAGCCCTTTATTTCAATGGATATATTAATACTTAAAGTTTTGAGTCTCATAGGGTTTGATTCAAATCAATTTACTGTCTTAGAATTGGAATTAGTTACACAGAGTTTTAGCTCTTCCTTCTCCCTTCTTAGAACCTTGGTCTTCACTTTGGAAGAATATTTGAGTCATTTCTAGATTACGTTTAGTGAGATGGAGATGAACTAAACATTATAGACAAATGATTTGCGTAGAACCCATTCAATCTTAGAAACACTCGAGTTTGAGAGGAATTATTCATCCACTCAATATTGCTTTGAGATCACTACCAAAGAAAACTAGAATGGGTGAAGAAAAATTATAGGATTTTCTAAACGAGTTTGAGTAAACTCTTATAGAGAAAAGGAGTTAGGAATTGTTCATAAGGTTTTATGGTTCCCATGAAGTCAAGCCTTTGTGAAAATAGTATAAGGTAATTTGTTTGGATTGTTCTTGATGCAATTGAATTTGGTTGTCCAATAATGAATAAAACACTTCTTTTCTACATTCTACTTTGGACCCTAAAGCCCAATTGGGGCAAAGTAGACTTGTGATTGGGAAAAGGGATATTGCACGTTGATAAGAAGTGAAACTTCATAAAAACATCTAGTTAAATGTCATGTTCAATCTTAACTTCATTTTTCTAAAAATCAAAATTTAGGAGATTTCTACAAGTCTTAAAAATAGTCAGAGGATCCATCTACTTTGCTAAATCCATGCATCAATGATGCATAGAAAAGAACTAAGATAGCAATTTAGACGAAAAAACTTAGAATCCACCTACTTCATATATTTATGCTATGGATGCCTAGTTCACGCATAGTGAAACACTGAATTAGGTATGGATGGTTTAGATCCATCCTTTCCATTTTTACCATGTTTTACACCTAAATTATGGATATTATGTCAATCCATATGGTGTTTACAATGATTTGGACAAGTATCAACCCACACTCAAATTTCTCTCTTTTAAGATCTACTTCAAGATAGAATACCCTTCTCGTAAAGAGGCAAATTAAAGAGATGAAGACCATGATCAAAGAGACTGATCATGGGGCAGAGGGAAATACTCCACGTAATATACATTTTGGAGGACAAAAATGTATTAAGTGGGGAAGAATGTTGTATAAGTATAGATCCAAGTGGCAAAATTCATGAGTTGAAGGGCCCAAAATCCCTTATTGTTGGAGTTTTATGAGAAACCCTTGAGAAAGTACCTCCAAGTGTAGGCCTTGAACCCTTGAGTTATTTGAATTATTTGGGTTCCCATTTGAAGGGTTTCAACCTTATGATTAATTCACCCTAAGGCTTCTCTAAGTGACACCTTGGGGTGTATGTCACTACAAGGAATATGGGCGCATAGCGACGCTTAAGGTGACACAATTTCGTCGCTATAAAATTGCAAAATGTGTTGCAAGGAGCGTTGAGCACGAATCATCGATTAAACGACGAGCCAAATGATGTTTCTTTTGTGTGTGGCATGACGGGGTATGTGAAGCTCGCATAGAGCGTCGCTAATGTGACAGTTTAAAAAGGCATCGCATAAGCGATGCTTTTTGCGTCGCTTATAAATGTCGCTTATGCGATGCTAATTCTAGTGGTTTTTATGATGCGTTACCATCGTTTACACAACGGTCTATTGATGGAAAAAAATTAAAACATTGGAGGCTCTTTGATCGGCATTTTCACGCATCTCATCGAAGAGCTCTCCAACGTTTGCAATTGTGTTGCGCTTACGAGCTGAAACAAGTATATGCAGAATTGTTGTTTTGCCTAAGCTCTATCTTATTGTCTCTCTCTATCTCTGTTTCTCTCTTTCTACATCTTTCTCTCTTTGAATTCTCTCTCTCTATTTCTTCTCTCTCTCTTTATTGCAGGTTATTCAAGAAGCTAACCAAGCAAAAAGTATGGCTAACTATTGTAAGTACAATTTCCATTCTTTGTATATCATTTGAATTGTGTTATTTTCATTACATAGCATACTCACACTTATTGATATGCACATATACACTTATACATGATGAAGATGCACATTCACACATATACACATATACACATGCACATACACACACTTATATACACACAGATACATGTGCACATACACTTACACATACACAACACATATAAACATACACACACATATACACACATACACATGTTATGAGAGTGACGTCAAATTATACATACCTGTATCGAATGAAGATGTTTTGTCCATCTAGCCTTTAGAATTGTCCACCCAACCTTTATAATCTTCTTGACACATATGTTTCTCCTATTTTATTCGACCTAATACCTGTGCTGCTAACTCTTTTGCATACAAATATTAAGTATCAGTTAGCTATGCAGGTATTAAGTCATATGTAAAATGGGAGGAGCAAATTTATCTCGAAGATTTTGCAGGATGGAAAAATAATTTTAAAGAATGGGTGGAAAAAAAGTGTCCATTCAATGTAGTTTTTTAATCTTACTTTAGATAAGGTAAGAACAAGAACTTGCATTGAATGGACACTTTTTTTCTGTCCATCCTTTAAAACTATTCATGCATCTTTCAAAATATTTGCGATAAATTTGATCCTCCCATTTTACATATGACTTAATACCTTCATAGTGTTGGTGCAAGGCAATCAACAACTGAAGTTTTGATGAAGGTTTGAAAGTCAAGGACTGAAGAAAAGATCAAGATATGAAGCATGAAGAAAGTACATGTTTAGAGAATGAAGATGTGTATACATATGTACATTAATTTAGAGTTACTTCACTTATACTTTTGTATGGTGATGAACTTGTACATATTTGCCTATATATACAAGTAAAAATGTCGGGGCAAATATGAGAGAGTATGTGAATAGAGAAATTAGAAGTTGTATAAGCCATTTAGACACTTTAGAAGTGAGTAAGATCTCTCTCATCACTCAGATGTAAAGTTTTCTAGAAATGAAGAAAAGTTGTGCCCGATATTTCTGAGAGTTCTCCTTCTATGTTGAGTCTTTTGTGAAATGCTTTTGTACAAGTCTAAGTCTATAGTTGATTGACCTTTGTACAAATTTTCAGCTTCTAATTGTGATCAAGCTGAGAGAATTGAGTGTAGGAACATTTACATGTATAAATGTAAAGAAGAGAAGTTGCAGGACGCACAAAATCTGATGCTAATGTTTTGGTCAGTTCTCCTTCCACAGTGTAAAGTTTTGAGCAACCAAGCACTCATTCTTTAATTTGGAAGGTAAGCTACCTATGGCTAAAAGCATTTGATTGAATGGATTCTAGTTTGGGAGAATCAAGTCTTAGAAGTTGCAGGTGTCAAAGTCGATTGTAAATAACTACAGTTTTAGACATAGGTGACTTGTTAAGATCATTTCTCAAGATCTACTGAGTCTTTTGGAATGATTTAACTTGGACGAGGTGTGAAAACTATAGGCAACACCTTGCACAAAGTTTTATCAAAAACTTTACACATTTGATAAGTCAATGAGTGAGTTATGTGTAGCACACTTTCTGTGTACTCACCTTCTTCACCGTTTGTTCAAGATTTTGGAATATGAGTATTGATCCTCCAAATTGGTGAAGGTTTTAAGTTATTCTTGATATAGAGGTGTTCTAACTTCAAGGATAACTTGTTCTTTTGGAGATTAACACTTTCCATCAGTGGTATCAGAGCAAGAAGCATCAAAATTGAAGAAAGGAGTACCCCGACTGCTGCAGTTAAAAGAATTCAACATTTGAAGATACAAAAGGTGAAAGCTTGAAAGCAAAGCTTGAGAAGGAGGCCAGAAGATATCAAGGAAGACAAAAGAAGTATCATTCGAAGCAAAGGTAACCTTATTCCTCATAAAGCTTGAAGGATTTAATACACAGGTGAAGAAAGGATGGGAGATTCTCTTCAGATAGAGAAATTGGATAGAGAGAATTATCCAACATGGTCAATGAGGATGGAAGCTCATCTTATGAGCAAAGACTTGATAGGTTATATTACAGGTGAAGAAGAAAAGCTTCAGTTCAGAGATCCTAGTGTTCCAACTAGGGATGACTTGGATGAAGAGAGATGCTCAAGCTAGGAGCATTATCTATATGGGAGTTAATGACTACTTGCTACCTCACATTAGAGGACTTGAAAGTGCAAGTGATATATGGAATGCTTTGGAGGAGCATTTCAAAAACACCACAAAGTCAAGGAAGGCATTTTTGTGGGCAGAGTTTACCACATTCAAGAAGAAGGCCTCTCAATCCATCTCAGATTATGTAACAAGGATGAAGGACATTACAGATGCATTAGGAGCAGTTGATGAAGATATTGAGGAAGATAAATTGGTAAGGCAAATCCTCAGAGTTTTGAGAGGTGATGACAAATGGAAGCCATTCATTTTGTCTATTGAATTATCACTAGATCACTTTACTTTGATTTAAATCAGTTCCTAGGACACATGCTAACCTTTGAGCAGGAGGTCAAAGGTGAAAGTGATAAAAGTGTAGATCAAGCAATGTATTCAAAGGATAAGAAGAAGAATAGCAAAGGGAAGCAACAAGCAAATGAAGATGAAGGTACAACTAGCCAAGCTAACTTCCTAAGAGGAAGAGGAGGTGGCAAAGGTAGAGGAAGAGGCAGGAGTAATAAAGATGGAGTCAAAGCTTGTTGGATTTGTGGTAAGAAAAATCATTTAGCTAATGATTGTTGGCATAACACTCAGAATAATGGTGGATATAATCAGAACTTTAATTCAAGAGGAAGAGGTGGCAGAAATCAAAGAGGTAATTTCAGAGTTAGAGGTAGTAGAGGTTATTTTGGAAGAAATGCAGGTAGAGGATTCCAAAGTCAACAATACAACAATACCTACTATAATTATGCTTCAGATCAGAAGGAGGATTCAACATTGATAATGAATACAACTTATGAAAGGCAAAGTGAAGACCAAAGAGTCTTCTACATTGAATCACGGTGTAGCAATCACCTGAGTGGCAACATAGCATTGATGACTGATTTGGAAAATAAAGTAACTAATCATGTAGTTCAAACAGGTGACAATACAAAGCACAATGTGAAGTCAATTGGATCAGTGAAGGCCAAGGATGGAAGTACTCTCTTGAGTAAGGTTTTGTATGTTCTTACAATTCCAAAGAATCTGATAAGTGTAGGACAAATTGTTGAAAAAGGTTATGAAGTTAGGTTCACTAATGAAGGAGTTTTTGTGGAAGACCCTAGCAATGGGTATAAACAAATTGTTTCAGGGAAAAAAGAAGGAAGATTGTTCACATTGAAGATTCAAGGTAATGTTGGTCATGCCTTGTTCACCTATGGAGGACATAAGATCTCTGAGTTAGATCTTTGGCACAAAAGGCTTGGACATTTCAATGAAAGAGGTATTAAAGATATGGTGAACAATGGTTCAGTGCTTGATTGCCTAATGTTGCAAGTCAACATATGACATACAGATGTGAGGCATGTCAATTAGGTAAGGCTCATAAGCAATCTTATTCCAAGCATGGTTTTATGTATTCAGAGAAGCTTGAGTTGGTACACACAGATGTGTGGGGACCATCAAAGGATTTTAGTATCAATGGTTCAAGGTATTATGTGATTTATGTTGATGATGCTACTAGATGGATCACTATCTATGTGATCAAAGATAAGTCAGAGTTATTCAATACATTCAAACAATATTATGTGTATGCAGAGAGAATTACAGGTCAAAAATTGAAGAGACTAAGGTCAGATGGAGGGGGAGAGTATTTCTCTAATGAGTTCAGTGATTACTTGTGGAATGCAGGTATAAAAAGGGAAATTACTTGCAGGTACTCTCCTCAACAAAATGGTGTAGCAGAAAGGAGGAATAGAACTCTTGTTGAGTTTGCAAGATCCATGATGAAGGAGAAAAATTGCCCAAATTATTTGTGGGTTGAGGTTGTAAATACAGCCACATATTTGGTCAATAGATTACCATGTAAAGCTTTGCAGGGTATGACACCATATGAGGCATGGTGGGGTAAGAAACCTACTCTAGATCATTGCAAAGTATTTGGATGTTTGGCATATGCATATGTGCCATCTCAATTAAGGCACAAATTGGAACCTAAAGCTGAAAAGTATGTGTTCATTGGATATGATGATAAGCAGATGGGATATAGGTTTTGGAGTCCATCCACAAAACAATTCCTTGTATCAAAGGCTGTTACATTTGATGAGCAATGTACTTGGTATGCAGGTACAATCAATATTTATGCAGGTGATGAAGAAGTTGTGAATCAAAAGAAAGGTAAATCAAAGGTTCAGATATTTGATGAAGAGAATAATGAAGTATAGGTTGAAGTTGAAGAAGTGCCAAGGTTTGATCCAGAATATGATGAACCAGAAACCTCAAGGAGTGGAGAACTCAGAAGGTCATCAAGACACAAATGGCAACCTACAAGGTATAGCTATGACACTTCTTTTTTGTCTACCAAAGATTATGCTTATATGATAAAGGCAGATGAAGCCCCTTCTACATATGAAGAGGCAAAAGGTAAGGAAAATTGGGAGAAAGCTATGCAGGAAGAGTATGATGCATTGATGGAGAATCAGACATGGGATTTGGTTCCTAAACCAAATAGTCAGAAGATCATTGGATGCAAATGGGTCTACAAGACAAAGAGGTTTGCAGATGGAAGTGTGTCTAGATATAAAGCTAGACTTGTTGTGAAAGTTTTTGCTCAAACATATGGTATATATTATGATGAGACCTATAGTCCTGTCGCAAAGATGAAAACCATCAGGACACTCATAGCTACTGCTGCATGTAAAGGTTGGAAATTATGCCAATTAGATGTGAAGAATGCTTTTCTAAATGGTTACATTTCTAATGATGTTTTCATGGAGCAACCACAAGGTTTGAAGCAGGCCCCAAGGGCATGGAATTATAGACTTGTGAAGTTCTTGAAAGAACTTGGTTTCCAAGTATCTGAAGCAGATAGTAGCTTGCTTGTTAAAGCAAGTGATGATGGGTTCATTTACATGTGCATATATGTTGATGATATAATTCTTACAGGTACAGATGAGAAAGGCATACAAGGACTAAAGAAGCAAATGGAGAAAGAGTTCAAGATCAGTGACTTGGGAGACTTGTCATACTTCTTGGGCATGGAGATTTCATATACTCAACATGGAGTGTATGTAACTCAATTAAGGTATTTGAAAAACTTGTTGGTCAAGTTTAAAATGGATGATTGCAGGGTAGCACCTACTCCAATGGAGGTAAATCACAAATTGAGCATATATGGAGGAGAAGAATTCAAGGAAATGAAGCTATATCAAAGTTTGGTTGGTAGTCTGATCTATGCTACATTAACTAGACCCGATTTGTCATATGCAGTTGGAGTATTGTCTCAATTCATGCATTGTCCTAGGAAAGAACATTGGGTTGCAGGACAAAGAGTGTTGAGGTACATTAAGGGTACACTCAAAGAAGGTTTGTATTATGGTTTTACATCAGATACAAACATTAAGATATATAGTGATACAGCTTGGGCAGGTAATCCTGATGATAGGAGATCAACTTATGGATACTTGTGTTATGTGGGAGATAAGTTAATTTCATGGTGTTCAAAGAAGCAAAACACAGTTGCTTTATCATCCACAGAGGCTGAGTACAAAGGTATGGTTGAAGCTGCAAAGGAAGTAATATGGCTTAAGACTCTTATGAAGAGTTTTGACATCATCCAGAGTACACCCACTATTCATGGAGATAACATGAGTTCATTGTATTTAGCTGCTAATCCTGTTTTTCATGCCAGGACTAAACACATTGAGATTCAGTATCATTTTCCAAGAGAGAAGGTGATGGATAAGGAGATTGAAGTTATACATACTTCAATAAAAGATCAGATAGCTGATATGCTAACCAAAGGCTTGGATGGACCAAAGCTACAGAGATTCAAAGATATGGCAGGCATAAAGAAGATAGAGAAAACCTCAATTGATGATTGAGGGGGATTTGTTGGTGCAAGGCAATCAACGATTGAAGTTTTGATGAAGGTTTGAAAGTCAAGGACTGAAGAAAAGATCAAGATATGAAGCATGAAGAAAGTACATGTTTAGAGAATGAAGATGTGTATACATATGTACATTAATTTAGAGTTACTTCACTTATACTTTTGTATGGTGATGAACTTGTACATATTTGCCTATATATACAAGTAAAAATGTTGAGGCAAATATGAGAGAGTATGTGAATAGAGAAATTAGAAGTTTTATGAGCCATTTAGACACTTTAGAAGTGAGTAAGATCTCTCTCATCACTCAGATGTAAAGTTTTCCAGAAATGAAGAAAAGTTGCGCCCGACATTTGTGAGAGTTCTCCTTTTGTGTTGAGTCTTTTGTGAAATGCTTTTGTAGAAGTCTAAGTCTATAGTTGGTTGACCTTTGTACAAATTTTCAACTTCTAATTGTGATAAGGCTGAGAGAATTGAGTGTAGGAACATTTACATGTGTAAATGTAAAGAAGAGAAGTTGCAGGAGGCGCAAAATTTGATGCTAATGTTTTGGTCATTTCTCCTTCCACAGTGTAAATTTTTGAGCAAGCAAGCACTCATTCTTTAAGTTTGAAGGCAAGCTACCTATGGCTAAAAGCATTTGATTAAACAGGTTCTAGTTTTGGGAGAATCAAGTCTTAGAAGTTGTAGGTGTCAAAGTCAACTGTAAATAACTACAGTTTTAGACATAGGTGACTTGTTAAGATCATTTCTCAAGATTTATTGAGTCTTTAGGAATGATTTAACTTGGAGGAGGTGCGCAAACTATAGGTGACACCTTATAAAAAGTTTTTTAAAAGACTTTACACATTTGATAAGTCAATGAGTGAGTTATGTGTAGCAGACTTTTTGTGTAGTCACCTTCTTCAGAGTTTGTTCAAGATTTTGGAAATTGAGTATTGATCCTCTAAATTGGTGAGGGTTTTAAGTTATTCTTGATATAGAGGTGTTCTAACTTCAAGGATAACTTGTTCTTTTGGAGATTAATGCTCTCCATCACATAGGTAACTAATACTTAATATTTGTAAACAGCTTAGCAAGATAGGTAATAGATTGACTATAAAATGGGAAACCGCTAGACGATTTAATGGTCTATATATGAAAATCTGCAAACCACAATAAAAAAAAAAACAATTAAAAACGTATACACACATACACATGTTATGAGACTAAGGTCAAATTATACATACCTGTATCGAATGAAGATGTTTTGTCCATTTAGCTTTTAGAATTGTCCACCCAACCTTTAGAATCTTCTTGACACATATGTTTCTCCTATTTTAGTCGACCTAATACATGTGCTGCTAACTCTTTTGCATACAAATATTAAGTATCAGTTAGCTATGAAGATATTAAGTTGTCAGTAAAATGGGGGGACCAAATTTATCATAAAGATTTTGACGGATGAAAAAATAATTTTAAAGGATGGGCGGAAAAAAACTATTCATTCAATGCAAGTTTTTATTCTTACTTTAGCTAAGGTAAGAACAAGAACTTGCATTGAATGAACACTTTTTGTCCGCCCATCCTTTAAAACTATTAATGCGTCTTTCAAAATATTTGCGATAAATTTGATCCTCCCATTTTATTGATGACTTAATACCTTCATAGGTAACTGATACTTAATATTTGTAAACAACTTAGCAAGATAAGTAGTAGATTTACTATAAAATGGGAAACCGCCAGATGATTCAATGGTCTAGATATGTAAATCTACAAACCACAATATACAAAAAACAATTAAAAACGAAATCAAATATACACAGCTACACATGCATACATACATATACATACATACATACACATTCATACATACATACACACATACATACATACACATGTATACACATACATATACATATATGCATACATATACACATACTTATATATACATACATATATACCTATAAAACACATATACATACATATATACATATACACATACACATATGTATATGCATGCACATGCATATACACATCCACATACACATACACATAAGCATACACATATATATAATTATATGCATATATATGTATATTTATTTATTTACTTTTTTTAATATATCTTTTTTTGATGAACTTATAGGCTATTATCTGAAAAGTTTTTACCAAGTCACAATATTCTTCCTACCTCACATGATGAAATGAAGAAGATAATCAACAATCTTGGTATAGATTATCAATGTATACATGCATGTCCTAACGATTGTATTTTATATAGAGGTGAATATGCAGACTCTTTGACATGTCCCAAATGTCAATCTCCTCGATATAAGGGCAAAGAAGGTAAAATCCCAAAAAAGGTATTGAGACATTTTCCATTGGCTCCATGGATTAGACATATGTTTCAAAGCCCCGAATTATCAAAGCTTTTGACATGGGGACATGATCATAAAAGTAATGATAGAATAATCAGAATTCCTCATGATAGTGTTGCTTTTCAGCATATTGATTCTACATGGCCTGAATTTGCACAAAATCTACAGAATCTAAAGTTAGGAGTTGCATTAGATGGGGTTAATCCATTCTGCATGAAATCCGATAGACGGTGGTAGTCATAAACTACAATCTTCGCCATGTCTTAGCATTAAAAAGGAACATTTAATGCTTTCACTTTTGATCCCAGGCAAAAGACAAGTTAAAGATATGAATATATATCTTGCTCCTCTCATTGAAGATCTACAAGAGTTATGGAGAGGTATTAATGTCATTGATGTATCGAAAAGCATCAATGAAAGACATATTACGGTTCGTGGTATTGTGGCTTGGATTATTCACGATTTTCTAGGATATGGTGTTTGTTCATGTATTGATGTAATTTTTTTATTCAATAAGCATATAAATAAATATTATTTAATCTAATTATATTTTTATCATTTTCATGATGCAGGAATATCTACTAAGGGTTATAAAGCTTGTCCATATTGTGGTGATTGGTTGAGATCAATCTATAGTAAGAATCTCAACAAAAATATTTATCTTCGACATCAATGATTCTTGCCTGATGATCATCCATTAAGATCTAAAAGAGAAGCGATACATTTTAATGGAAAGCTTGAAACAGGTCAGTGTCAAAAACCTATGATGCCTATGGATTGGTATAAAAAATGGACAGATGGACCTTAATAGATCCAGAATCAGAAATCTTCAGTGATGATGAAGATAATGAGTATGTGAAGAGAGGTAAAGGAAAATTGCACTCGCAGAGAACATATCAATTTGGCTCGAAACCAGTCAACCTTCAAAATGACCTATCAAAATATATAAAAACAAAAACCCATTATTAGGTGCTTAAAAAAATAATTAACTCTATCATAAAAAATATAAACTTTTTTCTACCTGTTTAAATGTACGAAATGCAATTTCATAGATACCGACAATAGTTTTTACGTAACCAAGTTCGCCATCTATAATGTTCGTGTCTTTTGAGCTAGCACGTGATAGTTGCTTGAAAGAAGCAACAATACTAGAATCCTCTGTTTTACGTAAAGAATCAATGGCTTTGATTCTAATATGCTGTCCAAAAGCTCACATATTAGTGAATATTCGAGCCTGCAAAAGAAATTAAATTAGTAAATAGAAACTAATATACATATATGAAAAAACAAAATATTATTAAAATAAAAATACCTTTCATTCACAACCTATCATTAACTCTCTCTGCTCATCTGAGATTTCTTCATTATTTGTGTTGGCGCGTTGCAAATGACTATATAGCCAATCCGTGAGAGAAGATATATTTGTAATCTCATTATTATCGAGATTATGTCTATATCTTTTGTTTCTTCACCTTTTACTTCGGAGATTTTGAAGTTCCTATTTGTAATCGCTAAGGAATGCTTGCATGCATTCGCTATTATATGCTACAAAAGTAGAAACATCATTTTTTTCTTGAAATGTAAATAAAAATGGAACTCCATTACCTGATAATACCTCATCTGTTATTTTTGAAGAAGACTCGTTGGTCCATGCATGTGGAGCTTCTTCATGAACTCTTTCAAGGTACTCACTAACGTAATACATGCACTCTTCAAGCATCCAACCCTTTCCCATGGATCCTTTTGGTTTCGCTCTTTGTCGCACATAACCTTTTAATATTCCCATAAATCACTCGACCCAAAACATCCATCAAGTGTTGACAACCCTGCAATCTCTATTTCATCTACAAGATGGACTAATAAATGAACCTGAATATCAAAAAATGAAGTAGGAAGTTCTTTCTCCATCAAACATAGTAACTCTTTGCATTCACTTTTTTTTTGTGGGATCGAGTTTTTGTCAATCTCTTTTGATGTAATCCACCTATACATATCATAAAAAACATTATAAAGAAGTTAATTCAAAAATAAAAGATATGCAATATTCATACATATTAAATATAAAAGTATCATAATTACCTTATAAGCGATCCAAAATGATAGATCACATCTCGTACGCCTTTCGTTGTACATCCATCGATAACCAAAGGTAAAATATATTTCAAAAAGTTATGTGAGTCATGGGTCTTTACCCCAGATAAGCTCTTATCATCCATAGTAAACATGTTTTGAAAAGATGCTCCATATCTTGTAGGAGTCCTAATCAATTGAATTCAATGTCTATCAAAAACTGGCCATAACTTTGGTTTTGATTTTTGATCTTTCAAATCATTCCTTGATGCTATGGTATCTTTTAGTCCAAGAAGATGCTTCCATAGTGAATAACCAATATTCTTGAATATATGCATAGGATCAAGAAGATGACATACTTTTAATTCTTTCCAATACTCCAAAGAATACCATCATAAAATGTATGCATTATGTATGCATATGTGTGTGTATGCATTATGTATGTGTATGTATGCATGTGCATTATGTATGCATATGTGTGTATGCATGTAAGTATGTATGTATGTGAGTACATATATGTGTGTGTATGTGTGTATGCATGTGTATGTGTGTGTATGCATCATTATATGTGTATGTTTCTATGTGTGTATGTGTCTATGTGTGTATGTGTCTATGTGTGTATGTGTATGTGTGTGTTTATGTGTATGTGTGTGTTCTATGAGTGTGTATGTGTTTATGTGTGTGTATGTGTCTATGTGTGTGTATGTGTCTATGTGTGTATGTGTATGCATGTATGTATGCATATGTGTGTGTATGTGTGTGTATGCATAATGTATGCATATGTGTGTATGCATTATGTATGTGTATGTATGCATGTGCATTATGTATGCATATGTGTGTGTATGCATATATGTGTGTGTGCACGTATGTGTGTGTGTATGCATGTGTATGTGTGTGTATGCATCATTATGTGTGTGTATGTGTGTATATGTGTGTATGTGTCTGTGTGTCTATGTGTATGTGTGTGTGTCTATGTGTGTATGTGTGTGTATGCATATGTATGCGTGTGTATGTGTGTGTGCGTGCATACCTGGCTTTAACAAGTGCGCTCTTGCTCTCTCTCGTGCTCTCTCTCTCTCTGTGTGCATCCAAATCCTGGCACAAATGTGCCGGAAGAAATTGAAATTTTTCTTAACATTCCAGAGCGTCGCTTATGTGACGCTCTGGAACACAAGACATCGCTTATGCGATGCTAAAACGTCATAGCCAGTTTGCCAATGTCACAAATATCTTCGCTAATTAGCGACACTATTTGCGACACATAGTTTTAGCGTCGCATAAGTGACACTAGCATCGCTTATGTGACGATCGCTCAATTAAAAAAACAAACCAAGACCGTCACTTATGCGATGGTAGCATCACATAAGCGACGGTTCTTGTTTTTTTTTCAATCGGGGGGCATCATTACGCCCCCCTATTTCTAGTAGTGTGTGAGAGGAGAAGACTCATTTGATTAAGTATCCACATGATGGAACTTTGGTAAGCATCCACATGAGGGACACTTGGAAGCATCCAAGGACATGCACCCTCTTGGACTAGAGGTATATATATGGGTGGAATTGGTTGGGTGGACATGCATCCCTAACCCTTTGTGTGCTTAGAGAATGACTCAATCTTTCATTAGTTAGTTTTCTAGGACTTAGTTTATGTGGTTGTGTAGACTTGCTTATAGTATGGCTTTTATAGTAACCTTGGGTCCATTTTTTAAGTACTCTTGTACTGTGATGAAGAAGTGAACAAGACACTTTCTTATTTGATGTTGAAATCTCTATTGAATAACCCACAATCATCCAATGAAAGAATTGAAAATGACACGTTGCTTATATTTTCCTCTTGCAACAATGTGCTAGAAGAAACCTATATAAAAGGGATACCTATGGGGAATAGAAGCTAGGCGTTGTTGCTTGTTACATAATTTTTTCTTAATGCTCATCGCTCCTTTTTAATTTATTGTCCTCTTATCCTATCTTGATGGCTCTCATCTTTGCCCTTCAATCATATCTAGATGACTATTGTCCCCATCCTCTCACCTTTGCTTAGGGGTGTCCTTGTCCTATCGCCTCTTGCACCCTCTTGCCTAGATTTTCCATAATCATTTTCGTATCTCTACCAAGTTTTTGGTTTTCAATACTTTGTCTAGCATTGAAATTAACAGGAGCTTTGTTGGTGTGCATATAGAAAATTTCCTTTTCCATCCACGATCATCACTCCTAACGATTTCATGTATAAGCAGTATCATTGTGATTATCTTTGCACTTTGTAAGGAAATACTTACTCATGGTCTGATTATCTGGTCTGATTATCTGGTCTGATTATCTATCCTTGCACCATCTTGCATGACATAGACTTTGTTGTTGCTACGTCAATTTTTTTCGCACTAAAGGAGTGAAACTTTTAGTTCTTTGTGCTAGTAGTAATTAGGTCCTCTCTCTTTCTCTTTCTTGCCCTTCTCTCTCTCTATCTCTCTCTCACTCGTTCTCTCTCCCCATCCATCTCCCTCTCTCGTCCCTTTCATATGCTTCCTTATGATGTCACTTCCCTCATTATGAGTAACGTGGTGGCTCCTGTGCTGCTTAGAGGGAGTCTCTTCCCGTTTTCAAGGTCAAGCCCTTGCTGGTTTCTCTTATTCATATCAACGTAGAAAAGATTCAAGTGGAGCTAAAAGAAACCTACTTGATAAGTCATTTATTTGTCCCTAGACCTCAATTGAAAGTTTTGGAGATTGGCTCCACAAAGAGTGGTTCCCTAGGGTAATAATTCTGATCAAATATTAGTTCCTTTTTAGCGAACCACATTTTGTTGGTCTTCAAAAGTGTGAAATGGCATTCCAAGCACTTAGCACAAGTATTTTCAAATTCAATGAACCATGTGTTCCTCTTCAAGTGGTTCTTGGACTTCATCCTAAATAAAACCAAGCCATGCAAATTTCTCTTTGGGTTGAACTTTTGAAGCTTCCCCTTTATCTTTATCATTTTGTTAAAGACATCATCTCTCCCTTGGGCATGCCAATGGAGACTAAAGCTGATGTTGGTGGATCCATTTATGAGGGCACTACTCACTGTTTTGATGCACGTTGGCACCAATAGGTATGTGTGGAAAAAGATCTCAACTTTGATTTTTTGTCTGTCATCAATATGGACATAGGGAATGAAACAATCGTAAAACAAGAAATCATATACAAGAACTTGTCTAATGCTTGCTTCCATTGTAAAGTTCAATGCCACAAAATCAAAGAATGTCCTCTTTGAGAAGGAGGAAATATCTCCAAGCCACTTGTTGGGGAATTATCATAGCCTAAGGGTAAAACTCATGAACCTTACAAAACCCAGATTGTAATAGAACCCAACATGACAAACTATTCCAAGGGTTGGAAGAGGCTATAGAATGTTGCGGATGTGTGGTATCCTTCTTTTGCTCTGATACCACTTCTTGTCAACGCGACGAAGGCTGAACCTTATTAAGCCTGCGAAAATCACCACGCCCAAGAAGAACTAAGCTAGAGTGATTTAGAACACCTCTGTAATCAATCAATAGCTTAGCAAGGTTTCTGATGCTCAACGTATAAGACTGCGCTTCTAAATTCACTGAAAAGTTTCACCGAAACTTCAGCAGACTGTCACTGGACTAACACCGTAATCGTATCGGAATTGTACCGGAATGAACTTCAATTTTGTTTATAATAACTTCAAGTGAATGTCTATGAAGTAAGGGAGTGATGCGCGAACTTCCTTAACTTACTGAACTCTTCCTGAAGTTTAAGGAAAAAATCCACTGGTTCAGACAACCTCTTTCCGGTCAGGCTTTGTACTGTGTGTAGATATCTTTTCCACCGGAAATCTTAATCAACTGAAAGTAGAGATGTCTAGCTACATAATGAGCTATCTCTCATACAAAACTTCGCATTACTCCGCGAGATCTACTTCATTCTTCTATCAGAAATTACTCGTTTACTCAGAAACTGTAACTTACTAGAAATACGTTTACTGTGAAAACTTTAACTGTTAACTATTTTAACCATAGTATGACAATACATCGGTTTCTTCACATACGAACAGTGCACGCGAATTTCCACATGAACATGTGTTTTCTATTAGAGAAGATGTGTACAAACAGGCTTGGCCTCTTCTTGCTCAAGCTACAGAAACTCCCCTACAGTGAGTAGTTCCTTCCTACCATCTCTCTCAGATGAATACCCGACATTTCAGGTTTCTGTTATTCATCTTTACATACGCGATCTCTGGCGTCTTCTTCTACATACGCGATCTCTGGCGTCTCCCTCTCTCTCCTTTTTCCTCTTTTCTTCTTCTATTTGTGCTCTTATTTATACTGCGCACTCTTCTCACGCACGTTCTTGTTTGCACTTCCCTTCTATTATTTCTATGCACGTTCTCTCTATGTACAGTTTGATTCAGTGTAAGGAACTCTGATCCTAGGAGATTCTGTACTGTACATAACGGTCGTGGATTTGTCCCTCCACTAAGGCTTTTGATTTTCTTTGATTCTACTTCTCTTTTCTTTCTTTGTCTGTACGTCAAATTCGTGAGTGTTTCTTCAACAGCTCCCCCTCAATCACTAATTTGACATCTTCCGGTCTTTCATATATCTTTCTTTCTTTTATACCTGCCATCTCTTTGAATCTGTTTGTCTTCGTTCCATCCAAGCTCTTTGTCAAAATGTCTACAATATGATCTTTTGTCGGAGTGTATACTATTTCTATATCTTTCTCCATTACCTTTTCTCTCAGGAAATGATACTGAATCTCTATGTGCTTTGTTCTTGCATGAAATACTGGATTTGCTGCAAGATACAACGAGGTCATGTTATCTCCATATATGATAGGTATACCTTGATCAATACCCATGCTTTTGAACAAGGTTTGCATCCATATTATTTCTTTAGCTGCTTCTACGAGTCCTTTGTATTCGGCTTCTGTTGATGATAACGCTACTGTGTGTTGCTTCTTTGAACACCAGCTTACCAACTTATCTCCTAGGTATATCATATACCCGTGCGTTGATCTTCTGTCATCTTGACTTCCAGCCCAGTCTGAGTCAATGTATGCTTTCAGCTTTATATCTGACATAAAAGGATAATATAATCCTTCTTTTATAGTTCTTTTGACGTATCTAAGAACTCTTTGTCCTGCAACCCAATGTTGATCTGTCGGACAATGCATGAATTGTGAGAGAACTCCCACTGCATAACTAAGATCTGGTCTCGTTAGCGTAGCATAAATTAAACTTCCTACTAATGACTGATATCTCTTCATATCTTTAAACTCTGCACCACTGTATCTGCTGAGTTTATGATTTACTTCAAGCGGTGTTGAAGCTTCTCTGCAATTCTCCATATTAAACTTCTTTAGTAAGTTTAGGAGATACCTTTCTTGTGAAACATATACACCATGATCTGTGTATGTGATTTCCATTCCTAGAAAGTATGACAACTTTCCTAGGTCACTGATCTTGAACTCTCTTTCGAGTAGTTTCTTTACTTCTGTAATCCCTTCATCTGAGGTTCCTGTGATTATTAAGTTGTCTACATAAATACAAATGTAGATCATACCTTCTTCTGTTCTCTTTATGAGTAGACTTGTGTCTGCCTTCGAACTTTGATATCCAAGTTCATTTAGATATTTCACAAGTCTGTAATTCCAAGCTCTTGGAGCTTGCTTCAGTCCATAAAGTGCTTTTCTTAAACTGCAGAAAAAGTTTGGGTATCTGGAACTTTCGAACCCTTCAGGTTGTTCCATGTACACTTCATTAGAAATGTATCCATTCAGAAATGCGTTCTTTATATCTAGTTGGCTTGATGCAGCTACAACAATTACTGTCCTTATGGTTGACATCCTTGCCACCAGACTAAACGTCTCATCATAATCTATGCCATGCGTCTGGGCATAGCCTTTGACTACCAGCCTCGCTTTGTATCTGGCTATCCTTCCATCTGCAAATTTCTTTACTTTGAAAACCCATTTATTTTCGATTACTTTCTTACCATTTGGTTTCGGAACAAGGTCCCATGTCTTGTTCTCCTCCAGTGCACTGATTTCTTCTTTCATTGCTTCTTCCCATTGCTTCTTACCTTTAGCTTCATCATAACTCTGTGGTTCTTCATCATCTTTGATTATATATGCATAATCTTTCTGAGTTATGTATGAGGTATCATATGAATACCTTTCTGGTTGTCTTCTAGTCCTACTTGACCTTCTTGGTTCTTCATAAGTGTCTGAATACACTTCTTCATCTTCATTTCTCATACCTGATCCGATCCTGGACGTACTTGCCTGCATATGATCTTCATCTCTGTTCACCTGCACAATTGATTTTCCTTTTTCTTTCCTTCTTACCTCTTCTTTAATTTCTTCAGTCGTATGACTTTGATCTGCATACCAGCTTTTCTGTTCATCAAAAGTAACATCTCTGGAAACAATAAATTGTTTCGTTAGAGGACTCCATAACCTATAACCCATATGTTTTTCATCATATCCGACGAACACATATTTCTCTGCTTTCGATTCAAGCTTATGTCTCAGTTGTGATGGTACATAAGCATACGCTACTGATCCAAACACTTTGCAATGATCAAGTGTTGGCTTCTTTCCCCACCAAGCTTCATAAGGGGTCATTCCTTCTAATGTTGTACATGGTAATCTGTTTACCAAGTATGTAGCTGTGTTTATAGCTTCAGCCCAAAGATAGTTTGGATAATCCTTTTCATTTAGCATAGCTCGTGCAAATTCAACTAGAACTCGGTTCCTTCTTTTTGCTACTCCATTTTGTTGAGGTGTATATCTGCAGGTTATTTCTCTCTTAATACCTACGTTCCAAAGATACTCATTGAATTCTCGGGAGAAGTACTCTCCCCCTCCATCAGACCTCAGTCTTTTAAGTTTTCGTTTGGTAAGTCTTTCAGCATATGCATGAAAATGCCTGAAAGCTCCAAACACTTCTGATTTCTCTTTCAAAACATAAAGAGTTATCCACCTTGTTGCATCATCAATGAATAAGACATAGTACCTCGATCCGCTGATTGATCCTTCTTTCGTTGGCCCCCATACATCTGTATGAATAAGCTCGAGTACTCCATCATGTTTGAATCCTTTCTTTTGGAAAGGTAACCTGTGGGCTTTTCCCATCTGACATGCTTCGCACTTATGAATCATATGTTGGTTCTGTACATTCGGTAATCCCAGTATTGACTGGTTCGCTATCATAGTTTTAATTCCTTTTTCATTGAAATGACCTAATCTCTTATGCCATAGATCAAGTTCTGTAATCACCTTCTCACCATGTGTGAGCAACGCTTGGCCGATGTTCCCTTGTACTCTTAAGGTAAAGAGTCTTCCTTCTTTCTTTCCAGAAATGATCTGATTATATCCATTCTCGGGATCTTCTACAAATGCTCCTTTGTTTGTAAATCTGACCTGAAAACCTTTCTCAACTATCTGTCCTACGCTGATCAAATTTTTCGGTATTGTTGGAACATACAAAACATTGGTTAGCAAATCTACTCCACTCTTGCATTTCACTTTTCCAATTGAATGTACGCTATGTCTCGTATTGTCACCTGTTTGAACAGTGTGACTAAAACTACCTTTTTCTAGTTCTGACATCAGTTCTATATTTCCTGACAAATGATTAGAGCATCCAGAATCAATGTAAAATACCTTTAGGTCTTCATTTTCTGATGTGCTGATAGAGTTCATCATCAACAATGTATGACTTTCATTCTACGTGTCATTTGCGTAGTTGTTGTAGGTGGTGTTGTAGGATTGATTCTGTCCCCAACTTCTCGCTCCACCTCTACCATAACCACCTCTTTGATTTTGTCTTCCTCTTTGAAAATTACTCTGATATCTTCCGCTTCTGCCTCTGCTATTACCGTTTTGATTTTGATTTGATCCTTGTTGATTGTGCCAACAGTCATGAGCCAGATGGTTACTTAATCCACAAATCCAGCAAGCCTTCTTGTTGGTATTCTGACTACTTCTTCCTCTTCCAAAACCTCTTGCTCTTCCTCTGATAGTGCCTTTACCTCTTGCGTAATAGGCCTGAGAGCTCGACTCTTCTTCGTCTTTTGGTTTACCTTTGTCTTTCTTCTTGTTCTTCATGTACATCGATGAACTTTGTCCTTTGTCTCCATCTCCTTTCAGGTCTTGCTCATATGTGAGCATCAAACCAAGCAACTGATTTAAATCTGGCACAAAATGATTTAAAGAAAGTTCAGTTGAAAGTACAAAAGGTTTCCACCTTTCATCTCCTCTCAAACCTGTTAGCAGTTGCGCTATCAATCTGTGATCTTCGACATCTTCATTTATGGATCCAAGACTATCTGCTAGATCCTTCATCTTAGTAACATAGTCACTAATGCTTTGACTCGACTTCTTTTTGAATGTCGTAAATTCGGACCATAAGCTAGCCTTCCTAGCTTTCGTAGTATTTTGGAAATGATCTTCCAACGCACTCCATATGTCCTCTGCTTTCTCCAGACCTCTAATGTGCGGTAGTAGATGGTCTGTTATGGTATTATAGATGTAGGCTCTTGCCGTTGCATCTTTCTTCTTTTCAGAATCTTTCGGCTCTTGGGTCTATCCTTGGCTCTGATGCCAATTGAGGGTGGATATTCTGGCTCTGATACCACTGTTGCAGATGTGTGGTATCCTTCTTTTGCTCTGATACCACTTCTTGTCGACGCAACGAAGGCTGAACCTTATTAAGCCTGCGGAAATCGCCACGCCCAAGAAGAACTAAGCTAGAGTGATTTAGAACACCTCTGTAATCAATCAATAGCTTAGCAAGGTTTCTGACGCTCAACGTATAAGACTATGCTTCTAAATTCACTGAAAAGTTTCACCGAAACTTCAGCAGACTGTCACTGGACTGACACCGTAATCGTAACGGAATTGTATCGGAATGAACTAGAATTCTGTTTATAATAACTTCAAGTGAATGTCTATGAAGTAAGGGAGTGATGCACGAACTTCCTTAACTTACTGAACTCTTCCTGAAGTTTAAGGAAAAACTCCACTAGTTCAGACAACCTCTTTCCGGTCAGGCTTTGTATTCCACCGGAAACCTTAGTCAACTGAAAGTAGAGATGTCTAGCTACAGAATGGGCTATCTCTCATACAAAACTTCGCATTAATTTGCGAGATCTACTTCATTCTTCTACCGGAAATTCCTCGTTTACTCAGAAACTGTAACTGACTAGAAATACGTTTATTGTGAAAACTTTAACTGACTAGAAATACGTTTATTGTGAAAACTTTAACTGTTAACTATTTTAACCGTAGTATGACAATACATCGGTTTCTTCACATACGAATAGTGCACGCGAATTTCCACATGAACATGTGTTTTCTATTAGAGAAGATGTGTACAAACAGGCTTGGCCTCTTCTTGCTCAAGCTACAGAAACTCCCCTACAGTGAGTAGTTCCTTCCTACCATCTCTCTCAGATGAATACCCGACATTTCAGGTTTCTGTTATTCATCTTTACATACGCAATCTCTGGCGTCTTCTTCTACATACGTGATCTCTGGCGTCTTCTTCTACATACGCGATCTCTGGCGTCTCCCTCTCTCTCCTTTTTCCTCTTTTCTTCTTCTATTTGTGCTCTTATTTATACTACGCGCTCTTCTCACGCACGTTCTTGTTCGCACTTCCCTTCTATTATTTCTATGCACGTTCTCTCTATGTACAGTTTGATTCGGTGTAACGAACTCTGATCCTGGGAGATTCTGTACTGTACATAACGGCCGTGGATTTGTCCCTCCACTAAGGCTTTTGATTTTCTTTGATTCTGCTTCTCTTTTCTTTCTTTGCCTGTACGTCAAATTCGTGAGTGTTTCTTCAACATAGAAGGGAAAGAAGAAGAAAAGGTAGAGGAATTTATGGAAGTAAAACCAAGAAAAAAAGAATTTTGAGAAAGCTACACAAAGGTGAATCATCTTATCCTCAAGAATCCTCAATTCTTAAAAAAGAAGACAACATGTATGACTTCACCGGAGGCTTAAGAGAGAAAAAATACATTGGACCTTCCAAAGGGAAAAATCGTTAGAATGATTTTCCATGAATAAAGAGGAAAACCCAAGAAAAGAAAGCACCATTATTGGTGCCACTGTTTCGGGCACCTAAGACAATAAGGTTTGTGGCCAAAAAGTGGTGGCCGAGATCACCCTTCTCTACCCATAGAAGGGTACCATTAATGGTAGGCTTCCACATGCTAGAGGTCCATCATAGAAACAACTCATTGAATCTGGTTCTCCAAGAAATCCCTCAAAATTCAATAATGTTACTCCTATCTTTAAACATTTCGGGACTTTTGGACCCTAACAGAGCAACAACTATAGGTCACCTGTTGAAGGACAATAAGCTCAAACTTGATTTCATCTGCCTCCAAGAGGTTAAGATTGAAGGTGATGCCCTTATGAAAAGGCTTAAGGTGATCTCTTCTTCTCATTGTTGAATCTCCCTCCATGTTTCCATGTAGACCATTCTATATTCATGTTTTCCTCCATCCACAAAAAAGTAATGAGGTGTGGTCTCAAGCTTTCCATAGCACTCCCTCACCCACCATGTGTTGGATTAATGCAGTGAAGGTGAACTAAAGTATTCTATGCCAAGCCAAATCCGAGACCTAGAGAATAAGGAAGGTAAGAAGAGAAAGGATCTATAGAAGGCTTTTGAGTCTTGAAGAAGAAGTTAACAAACGAAAGGTGCATCTTCAAAAAGGTCTTGTCAAAATTAAGAGTAATCTAAAAAAGGAAGAACAAATCCAATAAAAGAAGCTCTTTGTTTTCTTTGAAGAGTGGTGGGCAAGAAAAATGGACAAAACAACCAAAGAAACATGTACAAAGAAGAAGCAAGTCAAGGAAATCTTCCCAATTTGTTGGAGTTTGAGGTCTACAAAAGCACATGAAAAGCACAAGGAAGAAGAAGAAGCTTGGACCACAACACAATACTGAATGAATTACCAAGTGAATGTACAAAGATGAGTGACTTGTTAGGGTTATAGGCATATATACAAGCCAGGGGAGAAAAACCTCCTAAAGAGGGAAAAAATGCCTTGATAGTCCTAAGTGTGTTCACACATCACTATCAAAGTATATCAACAAATCCCCTCTAGGAGTGATGCAGTGAACAAGCTGTTGTCACTCATGTATAAGGAAGTGCCAAGCTATGTGGAAAGAGGTGAATCCACAAAAGGAAGTAAGCCCAAAGCTTTGCAAAAAGCTTCAAACTTCTCCATAGGCAAAGCCTTTCTGAAAAGTTCTACAATGTTATCCTGTGTGGGCACATATGCCAAATTGATCTCTCCAGCAGAGAACCTCTCCCTGACATAATGATAATGCACCTCAATGTGCTTTGTGCGAGCATGGAACAAAGGATTTCTCGCAACTACTAATGTGCTCTAACTATGCATCTCTAGCATCCTGAAGACTCAACCATAAAACTATTTCCATAGAAGTAGCAATATTTTTGCAATAATCAAGGCTAAAACATTGCAATAATGAGTCAATATATATTGTTTGACAGAAAGTTATTCCCCCATCAACTTCCATAAATTGAATGTCCAAATAATGATGCAAATGCCCCAAATATGACATCTCAAAAGAGGCATGCAAATCAGCCTTAAATTGAGCAATGTGTTTCTCATTAGGACCAGAGCAACATGTCATCAACACACACAACAATGATCACAAGTACATCATCTGCAATGCTTAACATATAAGGTTCTCTCACTTGGACTGTTCTCAAAACCATTCAAAAATGTAGTTTTAATGTCCACTTAATGTACATTCCAACCATGATGAGCTGCAAGTGCACAGATGCTATGAACGATGGTCATTCGACATGTGGGTGCAAATGTCTCATCAAAATTAATGCCTCTCTCTTGAGCATAACCTTTTGCAAAAAGCCTAGATTTATACATGTCAACTGTTCCATCAGGTTTATGCTTCAATTTGTATACCCATTTACTGCTGATGGCCTTTTTGGCTGGAAGCAAATCACATAAAGACCAAGTTCCATTCTTCATAATAGCATCGTATTCTAATTGCATAGTAGCTTGAATTTTGTGCTTCATCAAAAGAAGATAACTCATTCTCATTACAAAGAATAGAGGGAGTCATTGCATAATAATTTGATGCAAAAGAAGCTTTATAAGATCCTGAATGAGTATGACATGATAGAGATGCATCTAATTTGCTATCTCACAAAATTTGCACTATCCATTTAGGCATAGTTTTTGATACTCTATATGAGCTCTCTCATCAACAAGTGCATATTGTAAATTTTCATCAGAAATGGAATGATTTGCATCATGATGTGGAACTTGTAAAGGCTAAGAAATTGCCTCATTTGGACCAACACTTGACTATTCACCTATAAAATGAGGCAACAAAGTGTCACACACATCTTTTCAGCTAATTGATCTCTCCTTAGTACAAGAAAGTAATGGTTGAATTTCATCTTCTAGAAAAACAAAATTGCACCTAAATAAAATGTGTTTAGTCCATGGATGATACAAACGATAACCTTTGCTTTCAGAACTATTCCTAACAAAAATACATCTCACTGCTTTATCATCTAATTTCATGCAATTTTGTCCAGGAACTAATGCATATGCCAAACAACCAAAGACATGCAAATGAGCAACAAATGGCTTGCGGCCATGCCAAGCCTCATATGAAGTAATAGATTGTAGAGCTTTGGTGGGACACCAGTTAAGTACATATCTTGCACACATAATAGCCTCATGCATAAGCCATGTGGTAAAGCTTGACTTTTTACCATAAAACTCGCCATCTGCATGAGAGACCTATTCTTTCTTTCTACAACTTCATTTTGTCGAGGTGTATACAGCACTGTACATTGATGTCTTGTCCCACACTCAACCAGAAATGCATTAAAATTAGAAGACATGTATCCCCTGCCCCTCGATCAGAATGGGCAGTGCCCAATCTACATGCTGACAAATTTAGAGCCATAAGTAAAAATTGTTTGAAGCACACAAACACTTTAGACTTTGCTTTCAATGGGTGCACCCATGCATGCCTGGAAAAATCATCAATAAAAGTCATGGAGTAAAGGTAGTTCCTAAAAGAAGGTGTTTGCATAGGACCACAAACATCATTATGAACAAGCTGCAATTTATGAGCAGCATGAATAAACCATCTTTAGGGAAGGAAGAATGCTACAATTTACCCAAAATATAGCCTTCATAGACATGTTTACAAGGTGCCTCAAGTTTGGGCAGAGAGGACACCATTTCATATTTCTGCAGGCATAACAAACTAGCATAATTTAGATGACCAAAGCGTACAATGCCAAAGCTTTGCATCTAAGATAGCCTGAGAATCTGCAATTGCACATGTTGAATCATTCACAGATTTTGCATAGTCTATGAGCTTATACAACCCACAACATAAAAGGCCAGAAGCAATAATAACATTGCTTTTTAAGAGATCATGAATTGTACATCTCTCATCAACAAATTTGACAACCAAGCCAATCCTGGCTAACGTAGAAATTAACAACAAATTTTTCTTGATCCTTGGTACATACAAAGCATGTGAGAATGTGAAAGAAATACTAATCACCTTAGTGAATGGCTAATCAACAATAAAGAAGGTTTCATCAAAGGAAAGTCCATTTTAGATTCTATCATGGACATCTAGGAGGGATTTGAGTTTGCCAAGGATTCTAAACAAAGTTTGGTGTTTCTCAAGATCGACTTTGACAAGGCTTATGATAGAATTGAGTGTGACTTCATTTTGCAATCCCTTAGAGACCTGGTATTCAGCCCTAAGTTTGTGAGAATGGTGGCCTCTCTTGTTAGCAATGCATCGGCTTGCATTAATATCAATGCTAGTCTTTCAGATCCCACTAAGCTCAAAAGGTCAATCAGACAAGGCTTCCCTTTGGCTCCTCTGTTTTTTGCTACTGTTGTGGATGGCCTCAATTGTCTTGTTGAAAATGAGGTGAAGTCCAAAAACATTAGTGGCCTTTTGCTTCCTGAGAGGAAGGACCAAAGGGTGGTAAGAATGTTTGCTCATGACACTAATGCCTTTATTTATAATGAGGTAGGATGTATCTCCAATTTTTGGTCATGCATGAATATCTCCTATTCTACCTCCAACTCTAAAATTAACCACTCCAAAACTACATTTAGAACACCTCTCAAACACCTTCCTAATTCCTCCGTGGGCAAGGGTGCAAGGAGCTCATCTTGGGCCAGGTGGTCAAGCCTTTAGGTATTCCATTGGGTTTTAAGATCTCGATGAGTCAAAAGTGGGACTGGGTCCTCAATAAGTTGGACTTTAAACTTCAATATCAGAAAGGTATGCAACTAAATGTCATAGGCCGTGTGATGTGATAGTGATCAACACTTTCTTAATTTCCTCCATCATCTATTTCCTTGCCTGCAGAAAACTGAACAATTATGAGTTGATTGGGACGAATCATCACCTACTCAAAATCTCGAGCCTTTTTTTCCCTCATCGTTTCAAATCTTACATCAAACAATCCATCGCATGTATGTCTTAGCACAATCTATCCGATTATGATTGGAAGAATGCGCAAATAAGAAAAAAGAAATATATCAAGATATGGTTGTATTTTCTGACAACAAAAACATATAAACATGGGACAAAGATCTAAAAAGGAAGTGGCTTGATTGAAAAGAAAATCTCGAACATGTAAAATTTGACCACATATATCTTGTTTATGTGTCTTACACACACCGTTCTCAACAAGTATGATTTTTAAGGACAAACCTGATTATTGTATCAACATTTAGAGCACTTATAACTATATGCCTTTTTTCTGTGTAGAATCTTCATGCTCCTTCTCTCGGGCTCCGCCCCAAAGCTTCATGTGACCTTCTTTTCACATATCGTATGAAAAATTGCATGTTACCCTTACCTTTTAAAATATTTCTTCAACAAAACCAAGTGAAAAATCATAACATTTTTCCATAGATTGCATCTTTTCTATCTAGCAAGTACTTTGATGACCTCATGATCACATGAAGGCCAAAAACTACAAAAAATATATTTGCTTTGTTGGATACTTATATACTGAATCCTTCAAAATACTATATCATGACAATCCTTTGAGCATAATAATGAAAATACTCTCCTTTCTTTCCCAACATTAACCACAAAATGTCTTATCATGGTACTTATAGCTTTTTATTGCACTTGGGGTCCTCATGCCCCATTTGTATCTACTTCTTCCTTCTTTGGTTTTAGGATTCTTATTACAATAGATTCTAATGAGCTATCTCTTAAACAAAGGAAAAAAAAGCTATCTTTGAGCAGATTACAATTAAACCGCACTCCCATGACCAACATCTTCTTTTCTTCGTGATTTAAGCTATGCTCTTCTAGCGAAAAAAAGGCAAGTGAGAAGGGTCATAATATGTTGTTGATGCGTTTGGAATTTCATTCGTAACATTCAGCAACATCGTTTTTTCTTCCTCCCTCACGGGAAAAAAACGTGAGGAATAGTCACAATATGTCGTTGATGCATTTGAAATTTCTTTCTTATCGACAAATCAAGAGAATTCTTATGTGCCAATCAAAATAAGCGCAGCTATCAGTGTATCACTGTGCATCGCTAGTATGTGCCAAAAAGAAAAAAAACGTAGCTGTCACTCTGCATCACTACTTGCATTGATGCCCTGTAGGCTGTACGAGTTCCCCTCTGGATTCATATCCACAGATCGACGTTGCATGAGCATCGTCCAACCTTGAGAGTCGGAAGTCGGGACAACTCAGTGGTCCCTGTTTCATTGTCAGTCTGCGTGGAGTCCGGACAATTCTGAGAATTGAAGGCTGAAGCTCGAAATGGAGCCTTTATGTGGTGACTCTGTTCGCTTGTTTTGAAGCATATTCTACGTGAGGGAGTATTGTTCTCTCCTACGTGAGGAGAATTGTTCTCTCTCACACAGGCCATACTCTTTGTGAAACTTCTCTCTCTCATACACATCCACTACAGAAGACCTTTGCTACCGTCCCTGCACGCGGGTTTCTCCTTGCGTCTGAGTCTGCGTTTCTGCACCTCTTTGCTATGTTCATTTCCATGCCCAGTCTCTCGTACAGCGATGGAAGATCTTCATTGAGGCACTTCACCTTCGCATTGTCAGGTACTTCTACATGTTGTCCATTCCCGAGATTCGGCAGGCATCTCATTCTGCAATGACGATGCAATATTCACTTTTAAAGCCAGGGCTTTCGGAGCCTGGCTATAATATGAGATCCGTATGCCTTCACAGATTCACCAGTTCCGCGCAACCATTTAGACCCTCCCTATGTCATAATGCCTCATTATCATCCTCCGCAGTAAGTGAAGGATTTCAAAGATTGTGGATAAGAAGAGCTTCTCCTTCTGCACAGGCTATGACATACTTTGCTGTGAGCATATCCCATGTAGTTTCAACTCTCGCTGTTTTCTTACAAAAGAAGGAAATTGAAGCAAAGGCAGCCTGGTCCTCTCTTCTTCATTTTTGTGAGCGCCATGTCAACGTATTGTTGACAGAAAGCCACGAAAGCTCAGTGAAAAACTGGTTATATGGCTCTTGTATGGAGCAAGGCAGCCTGGCCATGGCGTTGATGAGCACCACAGCTATTGCGAAGGACCATATAAATCCTGTTATAGCCACGCTGTGTGCAAATCCCACTTTCATGTCCGGGTTAGTCGCCTGGACAGTTGCACAGGTTTTGAAAGTCTTCACAACTTTTTTCGTAGAGAGAAGATGGGATTTCAAAATGTTGCTAGGATCTGGAGGCATGCCTTCTTCACATTCAGCTCTCTGTATGGCGCTTACAACATCTGTTGCTCTCTGCCATGGGATAAGCGATGCATTGTTTCCTGTCTGCCTTGGCTTCAGTCTTATTGTCATGTATGATGCAACTGGGGTGAGGAGACATGCAGGCATGCAAGCGGAGGTAGGTCTCTTCCTGGCCGGTGGGTTTGTATTGTCTAACCATGCTGAAGTTTTTACACAGGTTTTCATGCGAGTATCTTTGCATTTTCAAGTGCATGACAGATCCAAGTGCGTATCAATGTTGCCATTAAATGTCCCTTTTCTTGTTGAGGTTGAAAAATGTTAGCTGTGGAGTAAGTTCGTGTTAGTACTCTTTATGGTAGTTCTAGTTCCATTTATATGTGAGAGCATGCTTTGGTCTTAGTAATTCCATTCTTTAAGGGTAAAAGCTTATGTCTTTACAAACACACATACATGCTTGTATTGTTGTCTTGAAGCGAGATTTTTTACAACACGTACAGGAGGAGGGGATGACAAAACGTCCTAACTCCTTGTGACTATGTGGCTGTAATTTTTATAGATTATTCCACAAGCTTCTGGTTACTCTGATTTAATAAGGACTTGTAGGACACAGGAAAAAAGCACAAGAACTAGAGTCATGATCGAGTACAAAACATAACGATACTAGGCTTGCTTGTCTCAAACTTAGTGTCTCTTATAATATTTCTTTTCAATCATTTGTGTAAGGGAATATGAAAGAAAATGTATTCTTGCATGTGTAAGAATGAAGACACAAGTGACATGGATAAGAGAACTAGATTGTGGAGCATATGCGAGAGTCTAAAAACCTTGTACATGAACTCCATATTTATGCTAAGGACTCTTGTTCCTTGTTATATATGTGAAGCAATAAAAAAAATCGATAATCAAATTTAATAATCTCCCTTTTTATAAATTAATTTTGGAATGAATGCATCTTTAAGTACTCTCTGAAATGAATTTTTGCATGCAAATTTAGGTTCTATTAAATGAGCGATCAATTTCCAAGTAGGATTTGTACCAACTTTTTGTTTGGGCTGATCTTTGCGGTAATTGGAATCATTTCATGCCATGTGATTTTTGCATGCATGTGAGATTTTATGTTTGAAAGGCTCCAAGTTATTAGAAATCTAGTCAAGCCATTGGAGGCATTCTTAATCTTCATCCGCACTTTGACTTAAACAGATTCCAAATAAGGGAAGTGGAAAATATGTAGGTGCTAACCTTAGTTGATCATCCATCTAGGCACTTTGAACTAAGTTCCACGTTGATCGATCTTTGAATTCCTTTCAAAGAAGATTTTCTTCTATTTGCATGTTTGAATACTTATTTATGTGCATGCTTATTTTCCCTTGTGGATTTTCTTGCATGGTTGTTTGTTAAACTATAATGTTCTTGAAAAGGTATTCAATGCCTCGTGATTGTGGAACATAGTTATATATGGTGCTTTGATGGGTGAGTTATTGGATTTGTAGAGAATAAGTCCAACCATCCAAGCTGAGATGGCATGAGAGTTTGGGACATTAATACATTGGTACATTGTCATGTTGACTTCAAGGACAATCTCACATGTTTTATGGAATTCATGTGATGGAAAGATTGCCTAGAGTCAACCACAATGGCACATTGTTAGAGCAATGATATAAGCTTTAGGGTTGATCACAAAGGTGTATGATGGGTTGAAGATGCATATATGAATCAATTCTAAGATTTTTGAAGCTCATGATTTTCAAATTATTTACTTTGTGCAAACTAATATGTTATGTTCTTTTTGGACAATTCTCCATTCTTGATAAATTTTGCAATATTCTATAATCAAATTATGATCTTTTACAAATATGGGATTATTAATAGGGAAGGAAGTCTCTTATGTTGTTTGATTAGATTGTCAATGAATTGAAATACTTTTAACTTACGTTAAGAGTGTTAAAAAAGTGACATATGACGCCAAAATACTAAGGTTTTTTCAAAATAGAGGAGCCATGGCAAAAAGACTTGTGCAAACCTCTTTGTAGGTTTCCACTCTACGTGAAGGACTTCAAATTGTGTGAATGGTTCTACTTTTGAAAGCTCTTATGTCATCACTCAACTCGAGTATAGTAGCAATGTTTAGCTTTTACTATAACAATTTTTAATTGCTTATTAGATGCCATCCTAGAATTTGCAATACTTCTTCACCTTTCTCTTTGATTGATGTATAGCTCTCAAAATGTTTGCTCTCCTACATAGCTTGGTTTTGCTTCCCCTATAACTAGGCACTTAGATCTTTGAGTGTTTATTAATTAAAATCCACAATTACATAAACATTCATACATAAAGTTTTGCAAGGGGTTATGAACTTTGGGGCCCATTATGTGTTGCTATCTCTCTATTAGACAAACACTCCAGCTCTAAAAAATGGAAGATAAAAAAGAAATTTATCTCTCTCTTTCCTTTTCAAATATAATTAGGTAAGTATTTAATTTTATTTTCTAGTTGTTAACAAAAAAAATTATTATTATTTTCTTTAAAGTTTCTGTTCTTCTATCTTCTTTTTTGTTTTCAACTATATCATAAACAAAAATATTTTTATGTATAGATTGTTGTTGTCTTTTGTTATTTATTAAAATGTTCTTTTATTATTTTTGTATTACTATTTATTTGCTTTTTGTTCATTTATTTATTAATTCATTCTTTTCCAATTTTTTTTTTTCTATTTTGCATGTATCTCTCATGATTTTGGATAATTATGAACTTATAAAGGTATATAGTACCCCACTCTTGTGAATCTTTTGCTTTGAACAAAGTTTGATGGGCTTATCTCCCTTTGATCTTATATATACACACACATACATGCATACATACATGCATGCATACATACATGCATGCATACATGCATGCATGCATACATGCATGCATGCATACATGCATGCATGCATGCATACATGCATGCATGCATACATACATGCATGCATACATACACACATATGTGTATATGTACATATATATATATATATATATATATATATATATATATATATATATATATATATATATATATGTATGTATGTATGTATGTATGTATGTATGTATGTATGTATGTATGTGTGTGTGTGTGGATACATACATAGTTATTTTCGGACACGTATGGAAAAAATACCGTACTTCCATACCCGTATGCGTATGATTGGAGTATGGAATTTTTCGTACCTCAAATTTTTCTTCTCTATCATTGATTCCAGTCCAGGACAAATTCATAGCAATTTCATATTGTTTTTATGCAAATTCATTCTCAAATACTCTCCTCCATTATCCGATAGATATATACTACACTCTAAGCTATAGTAGCCAACAAAATTATGATCTTTAATATTATATTATTGTATGTATAATACTTCAAATTTTCAACATTTTTTGTGCTAGATGTATGATATCACGTATGGTATTTTTGAGAAGATTCCATACTTTTTCCATACTTCCATACCCGTATGCGTTTGTCGTATGATTCGCGTATGGAAAAACTATGGATACATATATGTGTGCATGCATACGAACATACATAGATGCATGCAATAAATGCATGCGATATATATGAGTACTATCATTGGGATTTGAGTTTTGCATCAATACGAGGAACTTCTTGAAGGTTGAGGGTAAAGACTAGGAGATGACATGGGCAAGAGATCATTGAGTTTTCTCTAGTGGGATTCAAGAGAGAAAGGAAAAGAAATTTATATTAACATTGATGTAGACACAAATTTGTTAGTGAATTAGAATCATACAAGTTACAATCATATGTGCCTAAACTTAATCATTATGAGAAGAAAAGAAACATGTGTGTGCGTGCACATCGAATGGTGCCATGTTGCTATAGAGTCTCCACATGAGAATGAGCTGAGTGAATGTTCTTTACCTCTTAACCTAGCCTCATACACACACACATATATATATATATATATATATATATATATATATATATATATATATATATATATATATATATATATATATATATATGTGTGTGTGTGTGTGTGTGTATATGTGTGTATATATGTATGTATGTATGTATGTATGTATGTATGTATATCAAAGTCACTGGGGGACGGGGATGGGTCCCGAGAACAGTGGTGTCCTTGGGATAGGGATGGAGCCTAAGGTGTCCCAGGGATGCATCCTGGGGATGCATCTTGAGGATGGCACTAGAAAAATGCTGATTTCTTAAAACAATATCAAATGGAAGTAATGTACAATGAATGTGGTTATATATGAAATGACCAATAACAACAAAACTATTAAAAAAAGCGTTTTTCAAGTAGAAACGTATACGAAGCATGTTGATATTTGAGCGTTCAGAGTTGCAACTTGCCATATATATTTATTATAAAAAAAGATTCTACATCATCATCATCATCATCATATAAACATATCATATACATAAAAAGAACTAAGACTCAAGAGTCAATGATCATGTGACAAATATGATATCGCATTATCATGCAAGCAAAAAGAAGTTACATTATGGATCGACAAAAAGAACCAGTGTAGATTCTAAAAATTAGAATTAGAAAATCTAGAGACTACAACATAAATGTAATAACTATGGAGAAAAGAGAAAAAAGGTGAAGAAAGGGCTAAGAGGGTGAAGACGGTTGCTGAATATGCAAGATTGATGGTAGCTGAAGCCTCCATACACGTGAGATACAAGGAGTAAAATTTAAAACTGAAGATAAGCTTGTTTTTTGAGGGAGCAATGGCCTTTATTTATGATTGTTTATGGCCCTCAAGATGGTTCTAGAGACCCCCTAAGGTGAGCTCTAAAAACTCCAAGAGGCAAAAAAAAAAAAGATATTTTTTGGCCAAAAAAGTCGTCCCACAACCCTAGCCGTCCCCAAACAGTCCCATCACATGAATCCATCCCGGGGACGCATCCTGAGGACGTTTTGCTGTATCACAGAGTCGTAAAGGGATGCCGACCATCCCTATTATGCGTCCCCATATTTTGGCTTAAGGGGACGGTGAACCGGCATCCCTAGGACCTCGGGACGTGTCCCCATGTGACTTGTAATACTTCTCTCACGGATGTTTCCAAATGGTTAAGCAATTGTTTTAAAGCCATTTTACCTACTATTCATGATATTTGGAAGGAATTACTCAAAGATGTAGATGTGCCAACTTCCTCTAGTTGGATATTAGATAATTCTCTAGGTGTTGTTCCTGTAATAAAGTCTCTCAACTCTTCAAGAACTATAGAAGAAAAATCTGTTCCTTTGGGGCTTCAAACTTTTGACTTCACCACTTTGTATACAAAGTTAGATTTGAATGATTTAAAACATAGAATTTCTTCTTTAGTTAGGAAAGTTATCTCTTTTAAATTCACCAAAGATAGATGTAAGGCTCTTTTGGTAGAAAAATCTGCATTACATTTTGATTATTTATGGTTGAAATCCAAGTCTGTAGATATAGATAGTAAAAAGAAACGTTACACTAGAATAGTAGATGAAACCGACATTCTTCTTTGGTTAGAGTTTCTTTTAGAAAACTTGTATATTTCAGTTGGTGATACTTTATTCAAACAATGTATTGGAATTCCTATGGGTACAAACTGTGCTGTCTTTCTTGCGAATTTTTATCTTTTTACTTATGAATTTGAATTTATGGAAAGGCTTGTTTTAGCTAATAACTGTCCTATCATTATACACAAACTTTCTAATATTAGACGCTTTGTAGATGATCTGTTTGTTCCTGATTTTAGTTCTTTTCAAGATTTTATGTATTTAGACAATGATGCTTTTGGTGGTGGTATTTATCCCAAAAATTTTTGTGAGCTGAATTGTACTTCACATGGTGATTCTTGTGCTTTTCTAGATCTAAAAATATTTCAGTCTCCTTTTGGTTTGGAAGTAGACATTTATGATAAAAGATTAGAACCGGAATTTGCTAGCATTAACATGATACGTATGCCTCATATTGATTCAAATATTTCTCATTTAGCAAAGTACGGCATTGTTTGCTCTCAATTGTTTAGATTTTCTCGTCTATGTTCAAGCTTGTCTTCATTTGTAATTCAATGTTGTCAACTAATTTCTTTGCTTGTCCAAAAAGGGTATTTATTCAAGAAAGTTTCAAAGAAGGTAAGGACTTTCTTACTTCGTAACAAGTTCATTTATGGTTCTTCTTCTTTTCATGTGTTCAAATTAATCATTAGTAAATTCAATAGAAAAGGGGAACACTATTTGGGTTAATGATAAGGTATTTTGTGGTTCCTTCCCCCCCCCCCTCCCCCTCCTTCTTTTTCACTCTCTATTTATAGCTTCTTTCTAGTCTTTTGTTCTTTTATGTTTTTTATTATTATTATTATTATTATTACTTTTATTTTTATTTTAGCTATTTCTTTATATTCATTATTATTATTTTTAATATATATATATTTTTAAAATTATTTTATAATTTTTATTTATTTATTATTCATATATTTATTTATTTATTTATCTATATATTTACTAATTTTAATTTTAATTTTTATAATTCTAATTCCTTTCTTCTTATCATTTGTTTGTTCTTTGTGCAAGACTTTATCATGGCTGAGTTTGCCCTTCACTTCCGGAAGTGATAGAAACTCAGTTCGTTGACTTTGCTAGAGATCTTGATTTAGAAAGACTCTTTATTAAAGTCTACACCTACTCTAGGGCACTGATGACGTGAGTAGAGATGTCATAGCTATTTGTCCAAGCTATGCATGATAAAGTTTAATTCTTGTTTAGGACAGACATAGAAGTTGACGATGCACATTTTATTTCGTTTTGTTTTTGTTTAATTTGCTTATATACATATATTTATATATATATAATCATTATTTATTTATTTATTTATGGAATTATTTTTTTATTTATTTTCTTTTACTTTAAATTCTATTTTTATATATTTTATATTTTATATTTTTTATTTTAATTTGTTTCTTTTTTAGTTTATTATTATTTAATTATTTATTATTTTTTATTTTTTATTTTTTATTTTATTTTTATTATTTATTTATTATTTTTTGTTTTGTGTGTGTGTGTGTGTATGTGTATGTGTTCGTGTTCATGTGAGTGTGTATGCATCTCTTTTTGTATTGGTTTTCTTTCTTGGTTTTTTCTTTCTTGGTTGTAACTTTCATGTCTTATATTGGTCTTAAGTCTCTTGCTTTTGTTTGTTAGTTTTTCCAATGTGTATGTATTTGTGTTCTCTATCTTGAGTTCGTAAGTTTGGATAACTCTGAACTTATGAAGGTATATATCAAAGTCACATAGCGGACATGCAAATCTTTTGATTTTCGTCCGAGTTGTGACCAGCTGTTTGTTCTTATTGGAAATATCTTTTTAGGGTGTGCATACCCCGACAGCTAATCTCTTCATACTTAAATGTTTGGGTGTCTGAGTTTGTGATTGTGAGAATGTCCGTTTGTGTACGTGCGGTCATGGGTGTGTATGTGTATGTATGTATTTGAGTGTGTGCATGAATGTATGTGTGTGGGTTTATTTTTATTTTGTATTTTATTTTTATTTATTTATCTATTTTTAATTTTTATTTATTTATTTATTTTTTTTAATAATAATAATTTTATATATATTTATATGTATTTATAAAATTTTAATTTTTATAATTTATTTATTATCAATAATTATATTCATTAATATATATATATATATATATATGTATATATATATATATATATATGTATATATATATATATATATTTATATATATATATTTAAATAAATTTAGTTTTATATTATTATAATTTTTTATTTTAATTTGGTTTATTTTTTCTTAATTTAGGAATCTTTTATTTTGTTTATATCTTTTGTACTTTTTGGATTGTGTGTTTTCTATGAGTGTTGTGTTTATATGCATGTTGTTGTGAGGTATTTTATTATTTGATTATTTTGTTCTTAAGTCCGCTTTCTCTCTCTCTCTTTTCCTTTTTTTTTTTTTCCCTTTTATTTCTTAGGTTTGCTTTATTTATTTTTTATTTTTGATTCATTTATTTAATTATTAAAAAAAAAAAGTGGGTCTTTTTGACCAAGGGTTCTTTGTGTAGTTTCATGAACAATTTCTTGTGGCAGAGGAAGTTAAGTAATGATTCTAGCAAAGGATCACGGGAACTTGACTGCACGTTTCGTCGATGATCTCTCAAGTGTAACAAGCAGCCTTATTTAAGGGCCCCACTGCTTAGCAGCAGCCCTGCTACACAAATGGGGAGTGTGGTTAGCACTTTCTCTAACCTAGGATCTTTGGCCTACAGGCGGGCGTTGATCTGATTTTTTGACCTGACTATACACATTTCTCATAATACTTATTCAGCGACTTCGAGTTCCAATTTCGTCCAGGTACGTGCTTCAACCTCTTCTTCAAATCTTGTTCCTTATCGTGTTTATAGTAGTGGAAGAGAAAGGTTCAAATTCTTAGCTAGATCTAATTTAAATTCTTTGCATTGCTTAGATAATGGTCATATTCATTGGTCTTCTTTCAAAACGGCCTTAGTTAATACTCATTACACTAATAATTCAATAAAAGCTCTTCTTCGTTTAAGGCGTTTAAGAAAAAAGCATTTGCATGAAGATAATCCTTTAAGTCCAATTCATTGTTCACAAGTCATTTATGTGATCTATAATATTTACGATAGTTCATTTTTATATGTTGGTCAAACTTTTAGGACTGCATTTATTCGTTTTCAAGAGCATGTTAGAGAAGCTAGGAAAATTCATTCCAAAAGAATTTTAATTGAAAAAGTAAAACCTCTTTATGCATCCATATCAAAATACGGTTTTGAATCGTTTCGTTGTTTTCCTATTGAACACATAGAAGGTAATTTTAGAAACTCTAAAGAGTTTTACAAAGCAGCTTTGCCTAGGGAGTTATTTTGGATGCGAACTTTACATACCTTCTTTCCTAAAGGCTTCAATTTAGAAGGAAAATCTAGCCTTCGTAAGAGTAAATCTATCAATAAGAAAACTCCTATGTTATGGCGTAGATACCCAAAACTTTCCTCAACTGTCCAATCTTCTCAACATACAGAAATTTGGGTTCCACATCGTAATATTAATGTTTCTATTTCCTCTCCCAATAGGTCCCTTAGTTCTTGCTATAGATTAGACTCTTCTCATGAGGATTTCCCATCATCATCTTCTAATGAACATTTGTTTAGCTCTTTGGCTGATCAATCTCTTAAGTTTAGTGATTTTAAAAGAAGATTAATTTTCTTGGATAGAATTATGCAAGAGGGGTCTTTTTCTTTCAAAATCTTTGAAAAGTATAACAAAAGAGTCCTCTTTAAACTTCTATATATTTGGAAAATTTCTCTCATGAGGATTTGAGTCTTAGAAAATCCCATAGTTTTCAACTTCGAATTCTCATATCCAAATTTCTAAAATCCTCTTGTGTTTCTCATAATCCTTTGATTTCAAGAAGAGTTTTACTAATTACTATCTTTACTTCTCCAGAAATGGATAAAGTTCGTTTGAACTCTATTTTGAAATCAAAAGAAGTGATAGAATCTCTTCCTTCTTATGTTAGAAAGCTTTGGGTCCATCCTTTGGTTACATACAAATATTTGAAAACTTTGGGTCAAAAAGCTTTCAATTACAATGATATTGGAAGAAATATGAGAGAGCAAGATAGATTGTCGATTTCTAGAAGATCTTGTTGTTGCAATAATGGTTCCTTTTCCTCTTTCGTAAACAAGGATCTGGGTCATATAATTTCTGCCGATTGTTCTATTCTTCCTACTAGTAGCTTGAAAGAACTTTTTTCTAGAGGAACAAAATATAGACTTCATACCTCTAAGGATGCTTGCATCCTTAAAGATATAGAAAAGGGCATTGATAATTTCATTCTAAAATTTGAAGAATCTTTAGGTATTCGTGGAATTTTTACACATTGGAAATCAATAGTAATGAAGAAAGTTTCTATGAAGGTTGATATAGCTTTAGGGAGGAATTCCCCTTCATTAGATAGCTTATCTGTAAGTGATTTGACCTCACTAAAATATTTTCATAGAAACTTTGTGATTTCTTATGTGGATAAATGTCCAAATAATTTTGTTTTTACTTGTAAAAAGTTTTATGTAGAGTGTCTTATGAAAGAAACTCAGTCCTCTACATATCAATTTTGCAATGTTTCTTCTGGAGAAGTTATTTCAAGTCATCAAGATTTTTGTAAATCTTATGTTTTCAAATTGTATCAAAATTTACCTTTTTTATATACAGTTTGGAAATTCCATAAGAACCCCATCAAACCGAGATTTATAGCTGCATCTTGTAATACTTCTCTCACGGATGCTTCCAAATGGTTAAGCAATTGTTTTAAAGCCATTTTACCTACTATTCATGATATTTGGAAGGAATTACTCAAAGATGTAGATGTGCCAACTTCCTCTAGTTGGATATTAGATAATTCTCTAGGTGTTGTTCCTGTAATAAAGTCTCTCAACTCTTCAAGAACTATAGAAGAAAAATCTGTTCCTTTGGGGCTTCAAACTTTTGACTTCACCACTTTGTATACAAAGTTAGATTTGAATGATTTAAAACATAGAATTTCTTCTTTAGTTAGGAAAGTTTTCTCTTTTAAATTCACCAAAGATAGATGTAAGGCTCTTTTGGTAGAAAAATCTGCATTACATTTTGATTATTTATGGTTGAAATCCAAGTCTGTAGATATAGATAGTAAAAAGAAACGTTACACTAGAATAGTAGATGAAACCGACATTCTTCTTTGGTTAGAGTTTCTTTTAGAAAACTTGTATATTTCAGTTGGTGATACTTTATTCAAACAATGTATTGGAATTCCTATGGGTACAAACTGTGCTGTCTTTCTTG